>JADRCD010232823.1:24177-38130 GCA_019843815.1 Montemys delectorum
CAATAAGATCATAATTGTGCATGGTAGTTCATACCTGTAATCTCAACACCCAGCACTTGGGAAGCTGAGGCAGGAGGACTTCCATAAGTTTGCAGCCAACCTGGACTACATAGTGAACTCCAGGACAGCCTGGGGTACAGAATCAGATCTGATTTAGTAGGAGGCGGGGGTGGGGTGGGGGTGGGGGAGAAGAATTTTGTTGTTCTGAATGAAAGTTAGTATTATTGCCAAGTGTGTTGTTGTTGCATGCCTTTAATCCCAGCACTCTGGGGGCGGAGTCAGGCCAATGGAGCTCTGTGAGTTCACACAGCCGGCTTGGTCTACAAAGCTAGTTCCAGGACAGCTTGAGTTACACAGTGAGACCCTATCTCAAACAAACCCAAAAAGCAACAACAAAGAAAAACACCAGAACCACTGTTGACTTAAATTGTTTAAAAGCTTTTGTAAGAAGGTTTTACCTTCTTTTACCTTTATTTGATATTGATCCAAGAAGTATTTACATTTTATTAAAGCCAAAGCTGTGTTACCACAGCCACCAAAAATACAAGACTGCCATCTACTGGTCAGCATGTTAGCTGACAGCATGGTAAAACCCAAAGTTTCCATTATGTGCCTCTGGTGTAGATTATGTAAACTATGAAAGATGGGATAAAAATTGAGAAACATGGTTATTGAATTTTCTAGGAAACTGAAAAATATATTCTAAAAATTCATCCAAAGTATATTTTTAATTGTAGAAGAAAATAGTATAAAATTCTTTTTCAATCACCGTGCCTCTTTTCTAGAAAAGGAATAAAGCATGGATATCAACAACCACTATGTATGTATGTATGTATGTATGTATGTATGATGTATGTATGTATAATGTGTATACAGGCTGTGGCCCAGCTAATCCAACCATGATTGTCAACCAAGAGAGTCCAAAAGTCCAGTATTGTTCAGTACACATGAAGCTGAATATCTCAGTCGGTCTTCAATATACATCGAAATCCAGAAGAAGTAGGTTCAACTGCCAGTGAAGGAATGAACATACCAGAGAGCCCTAAGGCAAGCAGGGAGGGAGAGGGAGAGAGAGAGAGAGAGAGAGAGAGAGAGAACTTCCTCTACCATATTCTTCACATAAGCTTCTAGCAGGAGATATGGCCCAAATTAAAAGTGGGTCTTCTAACTTTTAATGATTTAATTTAGAAAAACATCCCTCACAGCTGTGCCACAATAAACAAACAAACAAACAAAAAAATAATAATTACCTTCAAATTCTTTGCCTGAACACAGGGACTTTGCAATATGTTTTGAATCATTCAATAGTCAACGCATTTGAGAGGGTTATTAATTCAAAGCACATTTACTGAAAGTTCATTAAAAGCATTGGAGTAGCAGTGAAGAAAAACAAAGTTTCTGCTTTGTGAGATTTATGGATTTTCTATGATGCTACTTAAGGCATGGGGACTTCACATCTTTCCTTGATTACTTATGGCAGGCAAGAACAAAGGAGAATATTGATAAACCTGGAAAAAGGGCCTCAGGGTACCCCAGAAAGAAGCCTTAGGGAAGGTGTAGATGTGAGAACCAGTAGTTACACTGTAAAAAGATACGGCGCCAGCCTCATAGTCTAGAAAAACTCCCACGATCTGGGGCTTTTCACTCAGATGAAGGGGAGGAGTAGGGGCAGAAGTGAGAGCTTCAAGGCCACCCTCTTCAGACATCTTGATGGTCCAGAATCCAAACTCAGGCTCCTTCTTCATGTTAAAGCCCCTCGGCACATTCTCTGAACAGATTCCCACATCCCAACTGGTTGCATTCTCCACAGAGACTTCAAAGTAATATCTTCCTGAAGTAAAGCCCTCACAGCCCAGGACACAGGGTAAGCCGTAAAACCTCTTGGCAGAATCCTGAAGATCCCCGTGGCATCTTTTGTAAGTCACTAGTCTTCCACCGTTAGATAGAGCTAGGTCAAGATGGGCGGTGCTGGGGTCCAGGATCACACTGACTGTAAAACAGTCATAACCGTCTTTTAAGAGTTACAAACATAATACTTTCCGAAGACGAAATCCTGATCGTATCTAGGCATGATTTAAACATGTAAGTCTATGCAAACTATGTATAAAATACCTATAAAAAGAAAATCACCATGCCTATTGTAAGCCATGAGGAAGAGAGTTAAACGAGTTAGTGTTTGTCTGGGATATGGTACATGCCCAATAAACAGTGGCAATAATACCACCAATACCCTCATCTCTATCACCAGTATCATGGATCATTCAGAGATGCCAAGGATGAGGACTGCTGACATTGATTATGGAGCATAAAGGAGCCCTTCCCGCTCTTTGTTTATAACACATTTTCTGCAAACACCACAAATAAAGAACCCCACAAATAAACAGAAAGCACAAACAAAACCCATCACCAATGGAAAAGAGAAACAAAACGATTTCCCCAAACTGTTATTTACTAGAGGTCTTGGAATTTAGTAATCATGGGCCAGAAGCTATTGGATGCACCAAGCACTGGGTAACAGAACAGAGCATGAAGTTTACTCATTGGGCTCAGTAGCACTTAATTTTTTGCCTTATATCTAACATGTTCCTTCATTATTGAGAAAAGTCCCTAAAATTATTTCCAGTATACTACATGCTACTCAACTACTGTGGTACTTTGAGTGAGAACGGTCCCCCATATACTTATATATTTGAATGGCTTGCCTCTAGTTGGTAGAACTCTTTGGGAAGGATTAGGAGGAGTGGCCTTTTTGGAGGAGCTATGTCACTGTGGACAGGCTTTTAAGTTTCAAAAGACCCAGTCTCTCTCTCTCTGCTTCCTACTTGCAGATCAAGAAGATGTAAGCTCTCAGCTCTTCCTGCCACTATTCCTTTGCTCTGCCATCATGAACCCTAACCCATGAAACCATAAGTCCTCAATTAAATGTCTTCTTTCATAAGTTTGCCCTGGTCATGGTGTCTATTTAAGCAACAGACAAAGTAACTAAGGCGACGGCCTTGCTAACATTGCTCTATGAATCAGAACTGTTCACAATAAATGCTGAATATCAGTTACTTACTGTAACTATACAGTAAACATAGTTCCTTACTGTGACCAAATACCTGACAAAAAGCAATTTAAAGGGAGATGAGGGAGTTTTGTCTTGATCCAAAGTTCAAAGGAACGCAGTCTATCCTGGTGGAAAGGCATGTCTCCAGGAATAGTTTGGTCCCTTGCACTGACCAGGGAGCAGAGGAAGGAAGGCCTGTACTGGGCTTGCTTTTCTCCTTTTTCTTTTTTCCTTGTTTCTAATGTCCAGCCCATGTCATGATACTGCCCACATTCAGACTGGATCTTTTTTTTCCTCATATGGAGAAATGCAGAGACTGGTATTGCCTGCAGAGATATAGCCAATAATGGAAGCAGGACTTAGAAGGGTCTGTAAAGAGAGCTGTGTGCATAGTATGCCAAGCATGCCAAATACTAGAAAGCAAGAGTGTGAAAAAGTCATAAAAAATAAGTGAACAACCAGATCTTCAGATATGAGTACATATCTTGGAGTAACCATAGAAACCAGGAAAATGAAAACAGGCAATTTCTGAGAGGGGGCATTAGGGAACAATAGAGAGGGAAATAAATAATAGTGCGTCAGTGGTCTGGTTGGAGAAATGGGAAAGGGGGCTCTTTGGGGATGGATGAGGGATATAAATACAGAAGAAAGATAGTAAAATAACTGTAAGGAAGTCTGAAAGAGTCATAAGGAAATATATATCAACTATCTTTAAATTAAATAACCCTATAATACAAGAGCCATAGGCAATCTAGCAAAAACACTAATACCAGACATGAGAAATCCTCCTTGAGTTGTTGTTCAGGGTTGTCCAAGAGATTTCGAAAACACACAACTTATTGCTATTGTCCTTTGTTATCTCCCAGACAGGGAAGTTAAGTCCCTATTGCTGAAGGCACCGTTACTTCAGACACAGGGCTCAGAGTTACCTGGTCTGGAACTGACCTGACTGCTTCCTCTCTAAGAACTAGACCTACCCAGCAACGATACCTGTGAACCAAAACACCAACCAATAAAGCATGATAACCATACCTGCGTAGTAGTGGTACGCATACCTTGGAGGTGACCAACGGTTCTCTAATTGGATTTAAGACCTACTCAATAACAGGGAAACTATTCCTGGTACTGGAAATCTAACCCAACTACTCAACGCCAGTGACATCATGAATCTTGGGGAAGAACACACAACTACCGCTTTACTAAACTGGCATCACTCATAACTACAGTCTAAGCATTTTTACTGATACTGACAGATAACTGTAAACGATTAATAAGTGAATGAGTGTTGCAGCTGGAGATGAGCCTGGCTCCTGCTTAAGATTCTTCCAGCTGTAGCATGTAGGGATCCCTGAGTTCACATCCCTACCTTGGTGACGTCTTAGTATTGTCTTCACATCAAAGTAAAGCTCCGACACATTACATTTGGTGTGAACCTTCAGGGGATCAGCCTCCAGTGGGTTTAGCTTCATAGCCTCACACCTAGGAGAGGCAGAAGGCGGGGCTTTTCTCAATGTTACCTTCTAGTCAGCTCTATATACAGACCCGAGTCCTTCCTTGGGGTATTCATGCAGAACTTACCTGCTCAAAATGTTTTTCACATCCTATGGAAAAGACAAAACCAAAAACAAAACCAAAAGGTGATTGTGTTTACATCAGTGGTTCATGGAGTTTTCCATGTACAACTACTCTCTGAACCCATTCCTCTTAAAGAAGAAATAAGAATCAACTATCTTTCCATGTCATGGCCACTGAGCAATGTTTTACACCCCAGTCTGACATAAAGGGGGAGCCTATTTCTCCACTGTTGAAGCCTGTGGATCTGTGAACCTTACAATGTGGGCTGCTTAAAATAAAAACCAAGAGCTAGGAAGAATGATCTTCCTCTGGCAAGAGCTTCGTCCAGTGATTAAATTCCCTTTACAGAGACTCCTTGTTAGAGATAACCAGTAACACAAATCCCTAGTGGTAAATCTACACATAGCTCCTGAGACTGAGCTGAGCAGGTACCACAGAGAGGTGGGGCACATAAGCCACATTCTCCACCTTAAGCTGTAACCAGCAGCAGTAGCCGAGGAAGAAGTCAGAGCTCCTGGTATTTATCTTGATGGGATGGATCCATCAGACATGCAGCTGTAAGTTAGTTCTGGATTAGGGACCCTATAAACCAATCACTGAGTAGTTATTATTCTCTTACATGTCTACACTGCCACCATCTGTCACTTGAAAGCATTTTTGAAGAATAAGCCTGACAGAGACCTCAGTGAATGAGCTAATGTGAGCATGAGAGCAAGAATCACCCTTCTTTTTGTAATTCCATGTTCACTCAGAACTTTTTCTAATTAACTTAAAAGCCTCCTGTAGACTAGTGGAAATCATCCTGATGCTACTCTAACGTGACCCCCAAATTCCCCGCACCAATATTTCTGCCGTTCTGAGTGGAGACAGGCCTTCCTAATCGCCATGCTTCCTTACCAGCCCCCTCCTCCTATCAGAATCACCGGCCTTCTTCCCCTACTTCAACACACAGCCTCACCTGTAGCAATTTCTGGGCCGAGCCCTGACATTTTGCCTCCAGTTCCTGAATTTGGCATTGAGCTGTCTCATATGCCTGCTGTAGATCAGCCTTGCCGCCCTTCAGCCGCGTCAGCATCTGTTTTTCCTCATTCTCCAACCTCCAAAGATGGAACTTCTCTTCTTCCCGTAGGAAACTCTGGAGATTCTCGAAGTTAGACTTGATGGTTTGCCTACGATCCTCAACAGCATCCTGGAGTCAACAACAACAACAACAACAACAACAAAATTCTCAGAGCATGGGAACACGCCTGTCTTTGAATTGACAAACAGATAAACAAAATACAAGGAGGAAGCTTGATGACATCCTGCTAGTTGAAATAAGCTCAAAACTTAGGAATGAATACTTCTATTTACACAAAGTACCAGCAAGAGGTGGTAAATTGCAAGAGGTGCAGAAATCACAGTGATTACCAGGCCCTGGGAGACGGAAGGAATGGACAGTCCCTGTTTCAGTTTCAAGTGTGGGAAACTGTTCTGAAGGTGAATATGTTGATGGCCACACAACTACAATGTCCTTAGTGTCCTCACCTGTAGTTAGTTGTGGTTGCCAACGACTAAAAACAAACTTTATGCTATATGTATAATATCTCCCCTACCTAGTATCCCCCAAAGCAGGGTCAGCTACACTGATTTAAGCTCACAATGAGCCACTCAAACCTCAAGTTCCTACCTGGCACTCAGAGGTGTGGGAAGAGAGTGTTCCTAATTTCTTATTTTATTTAACTCCGGGTTAATTTTCTTCTGGTTCAACGAAGATAGGGGAGAAAGGTGGGATAGGCACCTGGGAAACTTGAATTATAGAAGGAGGGCATTGTTCAAATACTTTATCAGTTATAAAAGGAAACACTTTTTTTTTTTTTTTACATGTTCTGGAAGTTCAAGTTAAACGTCCATGTGCAAAGGAAGCAAGCGGAAGGAAGACATGGCATTAGCTGTGGTAACTGACTGTGTCGTAACTGGTTTCAAACCCAGGATGAATGGCTGAGGTACTTATTTAATGTATCAAGGCAGACTTGGTTGCAAGGATTTCCCAGGTTCCCTTGGTCCCTACCAGTTAAAGGGTATGGCTGGCATATCCACTCCCTACTCTAAACTTCACCAGCCCAGGGGTTGGGCTGCCCTCTATATAATCTAGCCATTTTGGGTAGTTCTAGAAAGAATGTACTTCAGATAGATGGGCAGTCTCTTCAAGAAGCCATGGAAATAGGCTGAAGCCCTGTGAGAGACTGCAGCGGTAGCGTGCAGGTTTTATAGCAAAATGCACGTGCTTTAGAAACCAGACAGGTTTCTTTACTGCCTTCATTATACTCAGCCCGGGGTGATCCTGCTAGATAAATTCTCTCAAAGGTTGGTTTCTCACCTGGTGAAACTAAGAGCTGGATTTGGACAAACACAGCAAGGTCAGAATGTTGGTATCTAAGGGTTGGAATATGACCCATGACTGAAGTGGTGCTATAACAATTCTGTGTGCTTGTGAGAAAACTCCAAGAAAACTGGACAAGTGTAGCCACCTCAGCCCAGCAAAGGACAGGGTTGTTCTGCCACTGTATTTTCCTGCCCCTCTTAGGTGTAGTAAACAGGAGTGGGTTTACTCCAGATTATTCATTATCTTACAATTGTTATTCAGATAGTATTTCCAGGCACACCTTGCCTTGTGGTTGGATACAGCTTGAATGCCCATGAACTCTGCTTACAAGACCTTGGTTAACCCTCAGGATATAAACTGTCTGATGCTCTAAAGTCTACCTCATTTCTAGGCTCCATTCTCCCATGTTCCACTACCTCTAGAGTGATGATGCCAGAGTACCAGACTAAATGCATTCAATATGTGAAACAAAAATGTGTCACAGAGTAAGTAAGTAGCATGCAGTATTAAAAATGAAAGTCTTAGGACTGGAAAGATGGCACAATGGTTAAGAGTAAATACTGCTCTTGCAGAGGACTTGTCAGGTTAGCTCCAGATCTGATGCCTTCTTCTGGCATCACAAGTCCATATATATACATAATTAATTTTTTGAATAACAACTTGTTTTTAAAAGGAAGAATGAAAGTCTGGGCCACAAAGCAAGATTGAGGTTTATATACATCCTAGTATGTAAAATAAGCACGAGGGAGACAAAAGGATGGATGTTGATACATTATACCCAAGTACAGTGGTGACAAGTTGACTTCATAAAGACGAGTCTAAGTCCAAAGAAACGGAGAAGCCAAGTTTAGCTTTAGACTAAATCCTCAGAAATCCCAGCCAGTTACTATTGGCAGATGAAAGAACTTGGTGACAAAGCTTCACAGATGTAAACATCTAGGACATGAAAGCGGTGCTCTCTTCTTCAGAGTTCTCATGTTTTGGGAGGAGACAGCCATCCCTGTATTTGTCCCTCTTCCTCTATGCCTAGACTCACTACAGAAAATCACCCGACACCAATGAACTCAGACTCTTACCTTCCAGGCATTTATTTGGCTTGTTACGAAATGTATCTGAACTTCATGATTCCCTTGGAGTTCACGCAATTTTGTCATGGTGGTCTGGAGTTTTCCCTGAAGGAAAAATTTGAGTGAGTAAAATCAGTTCTTATCAACCTTGTTTTCTTTCTGAAACAGGGGGTCTGATTTTGAACTCACTAAGTAGCCTAAAGATGACCTTGAACTCCCTGCTTTCACTTTCTGAGTAACAAGAAAACTGTGCCTTGTTTTACGCAGTATTGGCAAATATTGAACTCAGGGCTTTTTGCAAGTTAAGCAAGCACACAACCAACTGAGCTACATTCCTCATCCTCAATTTGATTCTCCATTAGGTACTTAATATGAATCTCAGCACTCCAAAATGTGGTAAATTCACAACGAATAGCTATTGAGCTTCTTTGTACATCTCTCAGAGTGCGTGCTGAAGGTTTTGTATGTGCTAAGTTACCTTAGCAGTCCTGGGCAGTTGGTAGGATGTTTAATATCTTTGCTGTGCTGTAGGAAATGAGGCTTAGAAAGGGATCAAATAACTCACCTCAGGAGGCATAATTGGGAGTCTCAAGAGGAAAACTGGAACTCCAGTGTCATTTGCCAAACCATGTCACTTGGAGAAAGTTGTTATAGACTGCCACAGCCATTTGCAGGGAGAGCTTATAAATAGTGTGCTGAACCAAACCTAGCCAATACTGAGATGGTTGACATATCTGGAACTCTGTATGTGTCTTAGTTAGGGTTTCTATTGCTGTGAACAGACACCGTGACCAAGGCAACTCTTATAAAGGACAACATTGCTTGGGGCTGGCTTACAGGTTCAGAGGTTCAGTCCATTATCATCAAGGTGGAAGAATGACAGCATCTGGGTAGGTATGGTGATGGAAGAGCTGAGAGTTCTATATCTTGTTCCCAAGGCAAACAGAAGACTGGCTTCCAGGCAGCTAGGAAGAGAGTCTTAAAGCCCACACCCACAATGACACATGTTGTGGGAAATATTAAAAAAAGTCCACCCCACAAACTCTCAGCCCACCTGTACCACCCACACAGCCTCATCATTATGTCCTGGCGGGCTCTTACTATTTTCTCCCAGCTTGCAGGATCATCTTGCTTACAGGCAATGCTCTACACACCCCACAGTCAGTCATCTAGCGCCTAGTTACCTGGTAAGAAGATGACTCTTAAGGCTTAACTATCCAATCAGGTTTATATATCAATAAGATCACAATTTACAAGATGCCAACACAATAATTCCAGAGCCAAATGATAAAGACAATGTTTAAACCCAATTATTCTAACCTTGTAAAAACCTTAGCTACCTGTGGCCGTTTAAAACCACACGGGGTCTGGATTGTCCTTTTCCCCTGCCTCCATGGTGATTTTTTTCCTTCTTCCCCTCTGCTCCCTGATGTCTCTCACACCTCAGTTTTTAGCTCCACCTCTCTATTCCTGTCCAATCACAGGCCTGACACTGCCCTAATGTGATTGGACAGAGAAAATGCTCCAACAGACACACTCCCTCCAACAAGGCCACACCTCCTAATAGCGACACTCCCTATGCCAGGCATATTCTAACCACCACAGTATATATTATGGTAAGTTACAAAGGAAAGGCCTGGATACTCACTGAAGTTAACAGAGCTTGGAGAGAAGAGGGCTCTTGAGGATAGCATCAAGAAACCAATCCTTGTCAAGCCCCCCAGATTAATTCTTAACATGGTTTCTTATATTTTCACTTAGAACAATTTGAAGCTACCAGAAAGTGCCTGCAAAGGTTAAAAAAAAAAAAAAATGACTTCTGTCCTCTGTAACTCCACAAGTATGTATGGATTAATTTTCAAGAGACCCTCCAAAAGAGTCTGTGACTGATTTAGAAAAACAAAATATTGCCATTGCTGTGTGTCACATGCTGTTCAAAACTTTACATACTTTAATATCCACAAGGCAAACACAACTCCCAGCATATGTTCAGAGGACTCGGATGCTCTCATGTCTGTGTACAGATAGGGATAACAAGATGGGAAAACTAAGCAAATTAGCACAGTTATCCATCTGCTGAGCGCCAGGCCCAATGTTTCACTCTAGCAGTCTGACTTTGTGGCGGGTAACTGTCATCCTGCCTTGCTCCTTTTCTTTTTTTTCTTTAATCATTCAAATAGTAATTTCTGCATTGCAGTTGTTGAGGGGTAGGCTGAATGGATGGGTAGCAGTTGGCACCGATCCATTCTTATGGAAGACTTGAGTGAGGCCTTTATACGAGACCATATCTGCTTCATGGACTAGAGCATGAGAAGCCCACTTAGTAAGTTCTCTTGCAAGCCGCAGCCAAGTGTGGTGGTGCATGCCTTTGATCACAGCTTGGGGGGGGGGGGCAAAGGCAGGCAGTTGTCTGTGAGTTCAAGGCTAGCCAGGACTATATAGTGAGTATCAGGACAGCTAGGGCTATGTAGACAGACCCTGTCTTAAAAATCACATCACATTAAAACAAAACAGAACCATCCCAAAACGGCAAGACTGACCAAGTTTCTCACTGTGTCACAGCAGAAGGCCCTGGGCTCTCAAGGGAGGACCTACAAGTCATGGCAAATCTCCCACTGCATAACTCACTACACGCATTTACTTTCAGATCTTTGACTCTTCCGGAATCTTGTTTGAATCTACCCTCTCATACTCTTTCTTATGAAGATAATTTGAAATTTCCTCTTGATGTTTTTATTTTACAATACCAGATCTTCTCAGTGCCTCTCCAAGTAAACTTTCTTTCTTTCTTTTTTTTTTTTAAAGATTTATTTATTTTATGTGTATGAGTACACTGTAGCTGTACAGATGGCTGTGAGTCATCATGAGGCTGCTGGGAATTGAACTCAGGACCTCTGCTCGCTCCAGCCTGCTCCCTCTGGCCCTGCTCGCTGCTGCGTAATACACTGTAGCTGTCTTTAGCTGCACCAGAAGAAGGCATCAGATCTCATTACGGGTTGTTGTGAGCCACCACATGGTTGCTGGGATCCGAACTCAAGACCTTCGGAAGAGCGGTCAGTGCTCTTACCCGCTGAGCCATCGCGCCAGCCCCTAAGTAAACTTTCTAAATGAACATAGTAGGTACCACTTGGTCTAGGATTAAGAACTGGACGTGATGGGGAGTGTCTGGGCTCAGCTTTGTTTCCTGTGTCATTACCTCCCTTACCTTTCCGGTGCTGTTTGCATTGGCAGTGACGATGAGCAAGTGCCTATGGTATGACTTTGCGTGTGGAGTCTCTCCTTCTACAATGTTGGTAGGTGTTGGTGGTGGTGGTGATGATGATGATAATGATGGTGTGTGTGTGTGTGTGTGTGTGTGTGTGTGTGTATGAAAAAGAGATGTGCAGGAAGGAGAGATGTAGTTGTATGTATGCACATGTATGGGAGTGTCAGTGCTTGTGCATATACACAGAGGCCAGAAGAAGACAGTGGTTGTCCTTTCTGTCTCTCAGTCTTGTTCTTTTGAGGTAGGGTCTCACATTGAACTTGGAGCTAAGCTGGTGGCCCTCAAGTCCCATTGATCCTTCTGTCTTTGCTCCTTCTAACACTAAGTTTTCTGACGAGGGGTAGCCATCCTTTTTATGTGGGTGCTGGGATCTAGACATGGGTGTTTATTACACAGCGATTCTCACACTTATAGAGATCATTAGACTGGACACTTGTAGAGGCCCCCAACCATACATAATTCTTACCTTGTAGTTCTGGTACACATCTTTCACGTCAACCAAGGTATGACCTTTGTGCTTATCTTCCCAATAGCAGCGCCAGCAGAGGAGTCGACCGTCATTTTCACAAAAGCGACTAAGCTTCTCTTCATGTTCCTCACACACCATGTCATGATCCTGCTGTCCCATCCCCTTGATCATATCAATGATGGTTTCTAGCTCCCTGTTGGGCCTGAGGTTCTCTAAGCTAAATGGACTACTACACGAAGGACAGCCCAACAACTCCCACCCTGTCTTCGGGCTGACATTGTAATAATAGCTCTGTATGCAGGATTTGCAGTAGCTGTGTCCACAGTTGATGCTTACTGGGTGAGACATCATGGCCTTGCAGATGGAGCAAGAAGTGACCTTTCTTATCTTCACCATGCTAAAGTCTGAGCCCATGGCTTTTCCTGAGAAGTTTCCAAATGTAGCAAACAGAAGTAGAGAAATGTTTTCCACAGTGGTAGATGTACACCTCACCTAGACCTAAATACAATCAACTGACGGCTACTGGCAGTAGAGATTTGTAGACTCTGGAAAAGAGAAAGAGATTAGAATTGAAAGGTTGCATACATATCCTTTGTATTTGCATAACAGTGCCACGCAGACTTTGCATGACAGCTGTATTTGAGGCGAAAACTTCAAAGAAGTCAAGTCTCCTTCCCACGCATTGTCACTTGGCACCCCTAACTCAGAAGTAGCCCAGAGATGTCTTCATATTCGTGTGCTAGGTGCCCACCAAGATATGATTTATTTACAGCTAGAAAAAATTTGGACATTGCTCTCTGACCTTTACCAATGTTCCAACATCCTAGCCAACCTTGGCCTCGAATTCCTTAAAGAACGTTGTTACCCACCCAGAACTAATTGCCTCTGGCATTGTTAGGGAAATAATGAAGGAGTAGAGCATTAAAGTTTACAGAATGGGAGACTTATCCCAGGGCAAGGTCAGGTGGAATCCTCATTCTCAGTCAACATAAGGAAGACCACATTAGATTTGCAGCTGAATCATTCCCAGGAACTAGCTTAACAAGGGTTCCCTGGGGCTAACCTCGGCTAGCCCAGAAAATTAGCATAGTTGAGGAGCTTACTAGGCCCACCCAGTCTGTAACCCAAACAACAGACTGAATAAGAACTATTTGCACCCGGCTCCTAGATCAAGGTGACCTTAGCCAAAGCTAACTTTCTTTCAGGATGCAAGTGGTTTAGTTCCTGCCAATTGACATGTATATACTTTGCTGCTGACTCATTGTGTTCCCAACAAAAGTCGATGTACCTGCACCTTGTTTGATGTATCTTGACCATTGTACCATCTGATTCTTTCAAACCTTTTTGTATCGACTATATAAACCTGACCCCATATTTGAAAAATACATTCAGATCCTACACTTCTTGTGTTGTGTCTGTTTGTCACAGCCGAATCCCGTGCACACTTGGCCAGAACTCATCCTCCCATGGTACAGGGGATCCCCGTAAGAAACCCCAGTCCGTGGCATAATAGCCACTATCCTGGGTGGCCATTTACACTCAACCTAATAAAAGTTTAATCGTTTTTAAGTACAGATCCTCAGTTTTATTGCACACATTCCATTTTCCTAATTGCCACATGCAGCTGGTGACTTCATGATATAGAACAATCCATTTTTGTCCAGTGTTCTCTTGTGCCAAGTGCTGAGAACGGCAGAGGCCAGGCAGCTTCCTCTTGGAAGTTGAACTCGGATAGGGAGTGCAAAAACTTTCCTATTCCCATGGAAAATCCAATAACCCTACTAGAAACCTTCAAACCAAAAGTCTTCCAAGTAGTATAAATCAAGTGGAAGATAGAATGCCACGACTTGAAGAGAAGGCAGAGGATCAAGAAGATGTGGCATAAGCATATAAAAATAAAAGGAACATACCGGAAATGTAGGCCACCAAGAAATGACCAAACCTAATTTATAGGAATAAATGAGGGAGAAGAATCCAAGGAAGATGGCATAGACCAGATGTATCTTCAGTATGATCATAGAAGAAAACTTTCGCAAACTAAGGAAAGACATAGTCATATAGATGCAAGAAGCACACAGAATACCAACTAGACAAGATCAGAAAAGAAAATGCCCAGTGTTCTATTGTTAAAACAAAAAAGATGTATTAAAAGCTACAAAAAAA
>JADRCD010232824.1:0-21999 GCA_019843815.1 Montemys delectorum
AGAATGGCCAAGTTGGTCATTAATGGGAGAAGAGGAACTTGTCCCTGGGAAGGTTCTATGCCCCAGGGGAATAGAACCCTCAGAGGAATGCCAGGGCCAGTAAGTAGGAGGGGGTGGGATGGTGAGCAGGTAGAGGGGGGAGGGAACAGGGGATTGTTTTAGTTTTGTTTACTTTACTTTATTTATTTATTTTTTTTGAGGGGAACCTGGGAAAGGAGATATTGTAAATAAAGAAAACATCTAATAATAATAATGATAATAATAATAATAATAATAATAATAATAATAATAATAATAAACCAAGCTCTGGGAGCTGGCGAGATGGGTTAGTGGTTAAGAGCACGTTTTTCTTCCTTAGTCGCTTATTTTTGTTCCACTCACTGTATAGGCAGGCCGCAGTCTCCATAACTAGAACCCCAGCTGTAGGAGACATGGCACCCTTGTGCATACATATAGCATCTCTCACAGAGGCACACATATACATCCTAGACTAATTAAAGACACAAATAAATAAGAACAAAAAGTGCTGAAACACTGCAGGTTCTCAAACCTGATCAACTTTAAGCTATTGCATACAAGACGAAGTGATTCTTCATACCATCATCTTCCGGGTGTGCTGAAGGCTGAAACTCTGAGAAAGTTCCTTGAGAATCTTATGCTCATTGCAACCAGGTTCATACATGTCTAATTTCACTTCTGCCTTTGCTTCATAATTTATCACAAACTGTTTACTGATTCACTTTTGCCCTGAATTTATGAGAAAAGTTTGAAAAAATTATCTCTACTACTTTTTAAAAGATTTTATTAATCATTTTATTCATTTAAATTTCAAATGATATCCCTGTCCTAGTTACCTCTCCACAACCACCCATCCCATCCCCCATCTTCCTCTCCCCTATGCCTCTATGAAGGTGCTCCTCCACCCACTCACCCACTCCTGCCTCACCTGCATCCCCCTACACTGGAGCGTCAGACCTCCACAGGACCAAGGGCCTTCCCTCCCATTAATTTCAGATAAGGGCATCCTACATATGTATCTGGAGCCATGGATCCCTCCATGTATACTCTTTGGCTGGTAGTTTAGGTTCTGAGAGCTCTGGGTGGTCCAGTTAGTTGATATTGTTCTTCCTATGGGGTTGCATCCTTTTTGATGACTCTTCTTGGTCATCAAAATTCCATGTGACTATACATGGAATTAACTAAAATTTCTGTGAGGGATTTTTCTTGACTGAATTACTTGAAGTGGGAAGACACATTGTAAATTCAGATCTTTTAAGATGGGAAGATCTATCATGAATCTGAGCTACACCTTCTAGTGGGAGCTTGTATAAAAGGGCATTGAACAAGTAAGCATTTGTTCTGTATGTTCTTTCTCTTACTGTCATGCTTATTTTTTCACTGATGTTAGAGCCTAATTCTTTTGGGATTCCAGGATTTTCAAGGACCAGTTGAGATGTCTAGCATCATAGACTGAACAACTACTATATTCCTGGACTTCCTGGATTACTCTTTTGAGACTAGTGGCACAGAGCCTGTAAATCACTCTAACCAACCAATTTGTCTCTTTTCCTGTCTGGGGAGAGAGAGAGAGTGAGCAAGGAGAGAGAGTGAGCGAGAGAGAGAGAGAGAGAGAGAGAGAGAGAGAGAGAGAGAGAGAGAGAGAAAGAGAGAGAGAGACAGAGACACAGAGACAGAGAGAGATAGAGAGACAGAGACAGAGAGACAGACACAGAGAGACAGATTGAGACAGACAGAGACAGAGACAGAGACATACAGAGAGAGACAGACAAACAAAAAGAGAGAGATAGACAGAGAAAGAGACAGAGACAGAGACAAAGAGAGAACCAGGACTAACTATCCCTCTCCCCACCATAGTTAATTACTTGTAGTTCTTCATCAAGGAGTGATGCTCAATGAGATATCTTCTATGTTGGGATTTCAATGGTTGCTGACAAATTTCTGGTCCTCTTTAGTGAGAAATGCTATTGTGATTTCCTGGGATAGTTTGCCTGTCATTGCTGGAAGGCACAGTCCATGAGGAAATCTCTTGATTCTTTGGATCTTGTAATTGCAAGTGATCAGTCATGAACACATAAATATAAACAACACTATGTGAACTATAAATACAACATGTTGTTTTTATATTTAGATATGTATCCACATACATATTTTAATGCAACAATAGTGATTAAACTGGAACAGGTCATGGATTCCATAATGAATTCAAGAAGGAATTAGGATGTGGAAGGATTTCAACAGAATAGAGGTGGAAAAGATGTAAATAAAGTACTCATGTTTGAAACTAAAAAAAGATTAAAATTATGTTGAAAAAGCTGAGAAATTTGGAAGGTAATATTTTACTATATTTGTTCCTGCAGATTAAATAATTTCTGTATATTCAAATTTTATGACAGTTTAATCATAAAGTATGACCAACAACATTTGTATATTCCAAATATGAGGTGTTATGATGGCATTAATTATGGAGCATGAAAATATGTGCGGTTATATCCAGACTCATCATGTGAATCTGGGGAAAAGTATAAATACGGCTTGCAGTTTTGATAAAGGAGCAGAGAAAACCTTTCCATGAAGGGAACTAATGGGGCCTGTGCCTCTTTCATCTCTGAGCAGGTATTCTGCAGCCTTCTCTTACCTCTGAGTGTTTCTGGGTTGTAGGGAAAACTGTATCATTCTCTGTATTATAGGCATTCTTTGGGAGCATTGAGTTATATAATCAAAGGATAATACTTAATTTTAAAAATTGAGAAATCATAAATGATTGACTAGATATCAATCAGTATATAAGCATCATTGTAGCTGTTAGCCATTCTTGAAAGCTAATATTAAAAAAAGCTACAATTATTTGTAAATATCTCGGTATACTAATATGAAACATTCATGGTCACACATTTTCAATTTGATCTGAATGACATATTATTTTTCTGACATCAGGGATCATCATTAAAATTGCAGTAGTGATATGCACTGTGGTTATTATTGCTGGGAAATTAACCTTGACCTTCATTAACCAAGCCTGCCATGAGGACGGCATTTATAACCATTCTATCAATTTATTTGGTCCTGATATATTCTGTAGTTGATAGTACTACCTCTAATAGGAATACATAAAGATTGACTTCCCCAGGTAATATATTTCCTCCAGTGCCTCTGATAAGGAGAGAAATTAAACCCTCCCTGACTCTAGTTCTACAAAGCAGAATACAGATGTGATAAGATTACAACAATTACTTTGTTTTTAATTTTCGCTTGAAGAAAACATTTGCTTTTAAAAGTGACATTACTATTGTTCCTAACCAGTGATTTAAAGAACACAGGGTTATGTTGAAATATGATAATTACAAAACTTTAATATTTGCAGCTTTTTGAGTAGTAAGACAGTATTATATTTCTAAAGATTTGAATATTCTAAGTGAGGAAAGCATAGGTGTTTCTTTTAGTTTTTCACCAGCATTTAACTTCATCTTCCTCATCATTTCGTTATTTACTTCACCATAGAAACACACCTTTCATGGCCATGCGGTTGCCATAGCCTTGGCTGATTATTTGGTCTCTCATGTGCTGGTCAGCACATTTTAAGGTATGGTTAATCTTTCATTTTTCACTCAGATTTCAAGAAAAAAATCACGTTTGTATTAAGAAGGAATACATTAATTTTTAAAGTGACATGAATCACTAAATTAAGTACAGTATATTATTACTAGATTCTTACTATTTGAAGTCAAGTGGTATATGCCAATTTTTGACTTTTTGAGTTTTTGAAGTCAACCAGAAGTACAAATTTTATGAGCAAAGGTTATTATTGTTCATTTCTTAATTGTATAAATATTCACATTTTTTCTTACAGTAATTAAGAACTTTGGCTTTAATGTGTCTAAATTGACTGCACCATTCAAGTTTTAGGAAGAATTTTATTTCTGATCTAAGTTTGAAATATAGTGAATTGTTCCTAACCTGAAAATTTCAGAATTCTAAGGACTAACTCATTATTATTATTATTATTATTATTATTATTATTATTATTATCATCATCATCATCATCATCATCATCATCATCATCATCATCATGTGGCTATTTATGGTGGACAGACTATTTTAGTTATATATTGTGTGATAATCTGTTTTCTTTCCAAGGCTTCCATCCATAAATTTTTGAATGCATCTCCATTAACTTCAAGTTTTACCAAAGAGTAAACATTTCAAATCCAATTGTTTCTGTGGACTAAACAATGTTCTCCAAAACTGAAAAAATTATCCTGTTTCATATTGAGAACTTAAATCTATAGTGTTTCCTGTGTCAGGAGCTTTAACTAAGCAAACACAAACTCCATCATTTAAATGAACTCATAAATTATGTATTGCAGTTTTTTTACAAGTGGGGCTTTAAAAATGAAGAAAAATTATAATCACAAGCCAAACAATTATCAAATGACTTGAGCTGCAAGCAGCATCCTGAATGTGCTGTGTGTGTTACTAGAGTATTAAGATGGCACAAGTGTATTCCCATGCATCCTAGCATTGTTAGATAGACTATGGCTCTTAGAAAAGATGAAAGTCAAAAGTCTGAAAGAAGTTGTGTGCACTTAATTACATAGTGCTGTAGCATACAGGATAGATACATAGTTATACATGTCCTGCAACATTTAGAGTGAACAGTTACCTAGCATACTGAAGTTTCAGTCATATAAAGCAGTGGATACTTCTTGTGGGATGGAGAGGGAGGAGTGTGCAATGAAATATCACTGTCTTCCTAGAGATAGGAATATTTGAAGGCAGACACAAGACTATCTTTGAATTTTTCATTATTATTTAAATTCACTTCGTCATTTCTTTGCTTATTTTTTAATTTTGATGACAGATGCACTTGGTTATAGAAACATGTCTTTTATAAGTGTATGGCTGCATTTCTGTGGACTGAGTATTCAGGTTCTTCCCTCTGAGCTGGACTGACTACTCAGGGTCTTCCCTCTCAGCTGGACTGACTACTCAGGGTCTTCCCTCTCAGCTGGACTGACTATTCAGGGTCTTCCCTCTGAGCTGCCCTCACAGTTAGACTAGGACTCAACTTCCTTCATTCTGACTTCGGATTTATTTTAATAGACTTAAGAGGAAACTTAAAAAGAACTTATTAAACACATAATATTACAGACACCAAACAATAATGTCCAGAAGTTTTGGTATTTTATGAGCACTGACTATGTGTGAACAGCAAACAAACCTCAGTACTATGAGGATATTCACCTCTATGCAGCTATTACAGAATAAAATAAAGTAACAAAGGGCCTCCCAGACTCAGGTTCACTTTGACCTAAATTTTCAGTTGACTCACTTCTGTTTTTTGGTTTTTTTTTCCAAGATAGGGTTTCTCTGTGTAGCCCTGGCTGTCCTGGAACTCACTCTGTAGACTAGGCTGGCCTCGGACTCAGAAATCTGCTTGCCTCTGCCTCCCAAGTGCTGGGATTAAAGGCATGCACCACCACTGCCCAGATCTTCAGCTCTGTTTTATTTTTTTCAACCAACTTGATATTTTCCTTAATACATTCCTATTTCTAAAAGGGAAAGTTTTTAATTTTTTATTTTCTGAACTCCTCTGATTACTTAAATTTATAAAACATAAGTTAAATTCTGTTTTGGAATACTTTAAAGAAAGATATTTTGTCTTCTCACTGGGATTATTCTCATTAATATTTCATGTTACTAATGTAAGAAAGCAATCACAAATGGGGAGGGAGAGAGGGACCTGGGAGGGAAAGTGGACAAGGCTGAGAGGGAGGGAGTGTGGGGAAGCAGGGAACCCAATCTGTTATTGGTTGAGAGAAAAGAACTGAAGCTCCAAGGGCCAGTAGAAAGAATGGAAACAAGCAACCACAGGAGATAGGAGATTCGGAGGGGGGGGGAGACCCTCCAGAATGCACCATATACCTGAGAGGTGAGAGAGACTCTCAGGACTCAAAGGGAGGGCCTTAGATGAAACGCCTGAGGAAAAGAAGGTCCAGGAACAGGCCCCAAGTGGGATCCAGATCAAGGGGAGGTCCCAAGGCCTCACACTATTTCTGAGGCTATAGAGCGCTCACAAAAAGGAACTTAACATGACCACATTTGAGAGACCCAACAAGCAGCTGAAAGAGTCAGATGCAGATATTTGCACCCAACCAATGGACAGAAGCAGCTGAGCCCTGTTGTTGAATTAAGGAAGGCTGAAAGAAGCTGAGGAGAAGGGCGACCCTGTAGGAGGACCAGCAGTCTCAATTAATCTGGACCCCCGAGATCTCTCAAACACTAGACCACCAAAAAGACATACTCCAGCTGATATGAAGCCCCCAACACACAGAAAGCAGAGGACCGTCACATCTGAGTTCATTTAGAGATGATGCATCTAACCCTCAAGTGAGTTTAGAAGTCAGGTGGGGTGGGGGTGGGGACATCCATGTGGATACAGAGGGTGGGGAGGAGGTATGGGTTATGGAGAGTGAAGTGGGAAGAACAAAATATGGAATGTAAGTAAATAAATAAATTTTAAAAATACATAATAATTTTATAAAACAGCAATAAAATCATGGGATCATATGATAAACAACCCACATCATAAGATGCAAGCACCTCCAGACTGATTTACAAGGCATCAATTAAATTATTAACCTATAAAGCCAGATAATAGCCAATTAACTGTACAAAATGTCATTCAGTTCAGTAATTATCAGAATCTAAAACCCATAGTCTATCAAATCCCTTATATTGCCTTTCCCTTGGCTTAAAATCCAAATAGTAACTTGAGGGTTTATTAAATATATTGGAGGTGGCCATCTGAAGAAGCATAAACATGAAGGCCATATGTTATCATATTCTTCCATGTGGAGCTTTGCCATGGGTCTGAAAGTAATTCCTCACATTAGATACATTGCCTGTTGTATAAGTTCATTACCAAGGTACTCTAATGTAATTTTCTCTAGTGAGAGGAAAGCCCCATCGACACTTCCAACAATACTGCCCTGCTGCTGTCTATAGTGCGTACACATATCTTCATGCCCTCTTCTGACAAGACAAACATCAGCACATCTGTTTGATAACAGACTCAGTGTAGTCCACAAAGAAGCAAATGGGGTCACACTCTTTACTCATAGGCTTTACTCCTTACTCATAGGCTGAATCTCACACCTTGTCTTATACCTTAGTAACATTGCGACCTCCTGCTCCGAGAGTAAGTGAAGTTTGAGTGTCATAAAGGTGATGTGCTCGTGTTACCTCTTACATGGATTTCAGTTCAAGACATAGAGACAGGATACAAATAATGCCATCTTAGACTCTTGAGTTTTATAAGCTGATCTCCTTTCCTATTTCTCCTTCATGATCATTTACTAAAAAACATAACCAAGGCTCAGAATGTTAGTAGAAGGGATGACTAATGGGATCTAAATAGTCATAAAAAGAAAATTCCCATGAACTGGGTAAACATGAGAATTACAAATGTGATGAATAGGAATGAGATACTACAGAAATTGATATTGCCAAGCGTATCATTTCAGCCACATTTCAATACTCATAACAATTACTTAGAATCAGCAACACCGCACAGCTAATCAACAGCATCTGTTCCGTCTTCACAGCTGTTACCCGGAGAAGTGCCACTCTCCTCCCCCCTTGGATCTAGACACACTGTGATTGTAATGAACACCTATCTTGATGAGCAATACAGCCTAACATCTTGGAGGAAATTCAAATGGAGGTCCATTTGAAAGTCAGAGATATGCAGTTACCAAGGAGACTCTTGCAAGTCAAAACACCAGCTTTACTTTGAGCAAGGCAAGCTTATACTGCAGCTCCAACCTGCAATTCATTTAAACTTACTTCTCTTAACTGCATAGGAAACAAAGTAGAATTGTAAATAACATTATCAGACATGTACTTAAAGGCTAATTCCCTCATTTATTTATCCATTCAAAGAAAGCCCATGTTCTTTTTCAGCCATTGCTCATGCTTTCAATTGAATAACCATGATTATGCTCCCAGAACAATTCAGCAGAACTAGAAAAGCCATGAAAAAACAGAACCAAAAAACAAAGCAAAACAAAAACCCAAAACAATGAGGAGTATTAACTGGATCAAAGATCCATTAGGTTATAAAACAGCAAGGAAGAAGTCCAACTGACACATAGCTTCCAGGGAGATTCCTTTTCTCTGACATCCTATATGCAAAGCCAGATCTGAATAAAACTTTTAAGTAAGTGTGGTGTGAATGGATTGATAATAGTTTTGGGAAGCAGAGAGACAAAAAAAGCCCATGTTTCTCTCCACCAAGTATAAGTTATGGTTTGGATATAAGGTATAAGATAATAAAGAAAAAGAAGAAAGACTGTGTGAAGAGACTGTTTTTGTTGATATTGTTGTTTTTGTTCGTGTGCTTGTTTGTTTGTTGTTTTTTGTTTTGTTTTGTACTATCAAGTAAGCTTTGATTCCACATCCCCTTTTTTAGTGTGTTGACTGCCCCAGCCCAACTTCTGGAGATTCACTTGTTTTCTCTTGATTTTTCTCAACATTGGCTGTAACAATTCCCTCCTACACCCTATATTAAGGTTATAATCAATAGTTTTTGTTTATTGGTTTTCTGTTATTTATTTTTATTTTTATTTCTCTTTAAGCCCACAGAATTTCCCATCCTTTTGTGGACACAGATACCATTTTAGTTTTATTTTAATAATTTTTTGTTTATTTTAAAATCTTTTATTAATTAATTAATTTATACTTTAGATTTTATTCCCCTCCTGATCTACCCTCAGGCTGTTCCATATCTCAGACCTCCTCTCCACCCCCAGTCTCTATGAGGATGTTCCCACTCCTCAACCCCACCAGACCTCTAAACTCCCTGGGGCCTCCAGTCTCTTGATGGTTAGGTGCATCTTCTCTGACTGAACCAAGATCCTGCAGTCCTCTTCTCTGTATGTCTTGGGGGCCTCATATCAGCTGGTGTATGCGGCCTGTTTAGTGGTCCAATGTTTGAGAGATCTCGAGGGTCCAGCTAATTGAGACTGCTGGTCATCCTACAGGGTCGCCCTCCTCCTCAGCTTCTTCCAGCATTTCCCTAATTTATCTACAGGGGTCAGTAGCCTCTGTCCATTGGTTGGGGGCAAATATCTGCATCTGACTCTTTCAGGTGCTTGTTGGGCCTTTTGGAGGCAGTCATGATAGGTCCCTTTTTGTGAGCACCTCATAGCCTCAGTAATAGTATCAGGCCTTAGGGCCTCCCCTTGAGCTGGATCCCAGTTTGAACCTGATAGCTGGACTTTCTTTTCCTCAGGCTCCTGCCTATTTCCATCTCTGCAGTTCTTTTAGACAGGGACAATTATGGGTCAGAGATTTGACTGTGGGTTGGCAACCCCCTCCCTCACTTGATGCCCTATCTTTCTGTTGGATGTGGGCTCTATAAGTTCCCTCTCTGTACTGTTGGGCATTTCATCTAGGGTGCCTCCTTTTAAGTCCTAAGAGTCTCTAAGGTCTTTAAGTCTCTAAGAGTCTCCGAGGCCTAAGGTACATTCTGGAGAGTGCCCCCAACCTCCTACCTCCCAGGTTGCCAGTTTCCATTCTTTCTACTGGCCCTCAGGGCTTCAGTCCTTTTCCCTCACCCAATACCAGATCAGGTTTCTTTCTCACTCCAGCCCCTGTCCACTTTCCCTCCTAGGTCCATCCCTCTTTCCTCCCTGGTGACTGCTTCCTTCTCCCTCCCAAGGGGGACTGAGGCAACCTCACTTGGGCCTGTTAGCTTATTGACCTTTTTGAGTTCTGTGGACTGTATCTTGAGTTTCTGGGTATTCTGTACTTTTTAAAATTTTTTTTTATTTTATTATTATTTTTTTCCTAATATCCACTTATTAGTGAGTACATAGCATGCATGTCCTTTTGAGTCTACATTACCTCACTCAGGATATTTTATAGTTCCATCCATAGTTGCCTTCATTTTTATTCAATCATTTTATAAGGAGAGAGATATCATTCTACTGACTTCTATAGCATGTGTCTTACAGCTGTCTATGCTGTGACATTAATGTGATTTTCCAGCTGTGATTCTCAAAAACCCACTTTCATGTGGTTTGTTGCATTTACTTTAAATGATTATTTCTACCACTTACTAATGTTCTTAACCTGTGGAGAGCTTAATGGTATAAGATGTATTTTTAATTAAGTAGCTATCTTGCATGGACTAGCAAAGCTACTGTTTAGTGAATGCATGGCATGTGCACGGTTCTAATCATATTAAATAAGAGTGTTCTTTGGCTTCTGTTACCTGTTTTAGTTTAGGAATAAAAACATTAAGGGTGAAAACATTATAAATTTCACAGAGACAGAAGGTACATTCCATTACACTCCTCTGACTCTGGACTAGGTAGCAGTTTTCAAGTTTACCTCACTTTTTTGGCACATAGAGAATAGTCTTCCCTCTTTCTATACTCTATTTGTCTCACTCTTGTTTGGCTTCTAAAAAACAATGTATAGGCTTTAAATAATGGACTCTGTGAGTGTTGCCAAACGTGTTTAACAACAGTTTGTTTTACAAATTATGTTAGTTCAGTTGCTAACAGCTGCACGTGCGTGCATTTGTGTGTGTGTGTGTGTGTGTGTGTGTGTGTGTGTGTGTGTGTGTGTGAGCTAGATAGTCCTTGGTCTGGCTTATCAAATGCTTATGTTTTGTTGCCATGACTATCTTTGTTAGTTTCCATGTGGTTTATTTCTAGTTGAATATTCTTCCAATTTTATAAGCTCTCATTTCAGCATTTTTCAAATATTAAATATTCCTGGCCTGTTTTTTTTCTACCTTGCTGTACATGAACACCTCAAGTCTTAAATCAGAGCTTTAACTTTTTAGTTATACATCTATGAATTGATTGGCTGCAGTAATTCATGTGTCATATGAATCAACTGGAATAAAAATGATATGGTTTTTATTTAAACTCCATCCTATAATACATATCCTGACTAATAAATTTACTCAGACCCTATTGAACGTCACCTTTTCTTTCAATTTTTGGCTAAAATCCTTTCCTTTTTTCCCTCATATTTTAGTAAAAAGATCATGCTAACTATCCCTCCTCTCTCTCTCTCTCTCTCTTTCTCTCTCTCTCTCTCTCTCTCTCTCTCTCTCTCTCTCTCTCTCTCTCTCTCTCCTTTATCCGTCCTGAAGCCTACACTTGCCTAGATCAACAATACTATATACTTAGGCATAGTCCTATTTTTTGAGAGATAAGCAACATATTTGGTTAAGACCCACTCTTTAGGTCTTTCTGTGTATCTAATTCCTCCCTTCATAGGCTTTATCATCATTGGCATATCAAAATTTGTCATCCTCATACTTCTGATTCTTCTAAAAAAGTTTCCCAAATTATCACAAGAAGCATTATGTATGCATCTCCAGTAGTCATAAAAAAATCACACAAAACTTTGTAGATTTAGAGGCCATTCAGAAGTAGTTGGGTTCTTTGCAGTGTTTTATGCACATATGCTCCATAAATGAACAGATATCTTTAATATCTGTCTTGGTATTCAGTATGATGTTACTGGAGGATTTGGCAATTTGGATTAACAGAGTAAAGTAAGTTGCTATCCAGAGGTAGAAACAAAGGGACCAAAACTGTTTTTCTTTCAAATATCCTTTTACTAAGCTGATACCAAACTGTCTTACCCATATTTAAGGTGTATCTTCCCACTTCAAATTACTTGAAAAGACAAATGTGTAATGCATCTTATTTAGATTTCAGAGTCATTACAGCTGACATTCAAGGTGAGCCATCACATCCGGGCTTCTGATTCTGGACACTTGGATAGGCTAGAATTTCAAGACGTAAAGAAACAAGCTTGGGAATCTCTATTCTGCATACATGAGACCTATACCTTATCTGTTCTATTGAGTAAAGTGAGTCACAGGGTAAAGTCAGGCTTGAAGTGCTAAAATAGTAAGTCTGTCTCCTATTAGGAAGTGGTGTGACTAGGGTAAAGAATATTAGCAGTTGTTTTCTGTTTATGATTGAGTACAAACTCATATTCTTTCTCAATTCTTTCCTTACATGGCTTTCTTTTGAAGCTTGGTCATAGTTGGGCAAAACCACAGCACTGTAGATTCCTTGCATGACAAAAATACATCATTACAATTCTGTTATAATAAGCATAAAATATTATTTTAAATTTCCTTTTCAAAAACTCCATTTTCTTGAGCACTTTTCAGCATAACCTCTATCCTGTGAAGAAACAAGGGCATCCATAATCTTGGGACATTCTGGTGTATAAGATCAGATTTTTCTCCTATTGTTCACACACAGCACAGAAAACATTGAAATGAAGAAAAGAAAATACATACCAAAGTTTGTAAAGAATTGTGTGTTAATAGAAAAATGACCTGCTTGTGGTATGAAGCATCTGAAACTCATGAAACCAATACACCTTTTAAATGAAGAGGAGAATTAATATACAAAAGATGGGGGAAAGTTCTCAGCCTAATGTTTTCCCTTTAAACTCATTTCCTACTATTAATATGGGGAGGTGGTTATGCTGTGGGCAAAACACTTTCAGTGTTTGGCCTCTTTATTAATCTCTAAACAAGTTTAGCAAAGCGATCAGGAGGAATGCTTATAGAAAGTAATAGATTTCACATAAAAATTTCATATGGAGATTTATAAAACATAATGTTTAATGTTCTGAAAAAATAAAACAAAACAGAACATTTGATGTTTAATGGATAAATATTTTAAAATACTCTTCTTAGAGATACTTTTCTCATGTATTTTTAAAGCTTCATTTCTCTATTTACTATAAGCACATTCAGAGGAAAGCAAAATTGTTTTCTATAATTGATATCCATCTGTTACTTCTTATATACTTTAGTAGAGCAACATATTTCCATGGTTATAGTGTAAATATTTCACAATAAACAATGCTAAAAACACTACTTACAACTGCAAGGATTCAAAGAAAGGGAAAGTAAACAGTACAATGATTGTTGCCAAACACTTATAATGGGATGTTTCTGTTACTTCTTTTATTTGTTTCATGGTGAATAGCTTGAAATTTATCTTTTTATTCTCTTTGTGATAAGTTATTTTAATAGTATTAGAAATAGAATTTGTGTAAGTCAAGGGGCTAGAGAGATGGCTCAGCAGTTAAGAACACCAACTACTCTTCCAGAGATCCTGAGTTCAAATTCCAGCAACCACATGGTGGCTAACAATCATCTGTAATGGGATCCGATTCCCTCTTCTGGTGTGTCTGAAAACAGCTACAGTGTACTCATAAATTAAAATAAATAAATAAATAAATAAATAAATAAAATTTTTAAAAAATTTGTTAGTCAAATGTAGAAGCTTTAAGGAAACCCTAAGTACAATTTCTACTTTCCCTCACAATGGAATCTGTACAACTCCTCCCTGGTATTATAGTATGAAATAAATTTCATTTATAAGTGGATCCAACCTTCAGGCAACTCTTCACCACTGAAGTAGTATGGATAGCTACTGGGAGATTTAGAAGATATCTTTACTCTGACTTTTAGGAACTAAATCTGCTAGAGTGGAAACTATGTATTTTTGACTCAGTTTTCTGAGGTATTAACTCATGCCACTAGTCCCTAGTTGGGAGAGCAAGCATGTTAAGAATGTACACGTTGTTTGGTGAAACGCTCCAAAATTCCCAATTTATACTTAAAAACCATGCATGAAGATTTATTGGCAATCTACCTGATATGTACTCATATATAAGCTAAACCTTGAACGTTTGGATTTGATATCAGATAAAATGTCATTTAAGGTAACATGAAAAGAGACACAAGCAAGAATAATAATGTGATATAGCATAAAAGTAGATGATAGTCATGAAGATATATATGAATATGAGTATATAGATCATATTAGGATATACTAGCATTTAGGTAATGGAAAAAGAAATTTTGATCTCAGACATGGAAGACAAACCATATTGAAGACAACCCAAAAATATAATAATTTTGTCAAAATGCCAATATATGTATAAACACATACATATTCTGCTCTCTCATAATTGAACTATAAGGATATTTTAATGCACACTATCAAAAACTATAAAGAAATGTGAACACTAATGTTAAGTTCAGCCAAATGAGTCATCTGCACATGTATGGCTAAAGAAAAATAATCAAAGAGATGATTATATATATTTTAATTTTATGTTTTATTTTTCTAAGAATCTGTGTTACTCATCTTACACCTTAAATTTGTAAATATTAAGATCAAGAATTAATAGTAATGAATTCTCAAGGCTAAAAGCATTAATTTTTAAGGCCTAAGTTTCTTACAAAAGCAATGATTTATGGGAAGATTATTTGAATATATCAAGTTTTATTTTTAGTTTTAATTGTGTATCTATATGTGGTTATGTGAATACAGATGCCGACTGAAGCCAGAGAAGGCTTTTGGATTGCTTGGAGCTAGAATTATAAGTATTGATGAGTCACCTGACATATATGCTTAAAAATTAATTCAAGATCTTTACGACAGTAGAACTCATTTGGAACCATGGAGTTGTCTCTTTATCTCTGGTTTGAGTTCTTAAAAGTAGAATGGAAAGCCATCCAAGAATATGGGGAACTGATCAAAAATGTGACACACATCAAACATGAAAATTGCCCAAAACATTATTGACAGAATCATATTCCATACCAAGGACCAGAGATGCTGAAATAATTAGAAAGACACATACCAAGTACTCTGTCTTAAAAATGGTAAAACTGAAAATAATCATGACCAGAGCAAGACATTTATTGACAAATCATACAGATTAAACAAACAAAACAAAAACTAAAAACACTACACATAAAACTATCAGGGTAACAGCCAAATATTGACATTTGAATTATTTTGCTACAAATAAGTTGTGAGTCTAGAAAATTTCTTATGTTTTATGAGCACAATGTATAAAAGAAATTTTGAATGTAGTATTCTGCCAACATTTTATGATTGTATAGATGAAGGTTGGACTTTTAAACAATCTCACTTCATGGAAGTACTGCATTGGCACAAACATGGAAAATTGGGATTCATCCAACAAGAGGTATCTATTTATTTGTTGTGATACTATTAAGAAGGGATGGCTTTGGCCAATCATATGTGCATTTTCAGCAGCTATACTTAGGAGAAGCCTGCATTCATCATCCATCTTCAGAGCAGCTTGTCAGATTTTAAAGCTTTTTACTGGTTTATAAATATGAAAGTAGAGATCAAACTATCATTTTTGTTTTGAAGCTTATTGACTGATTACTTAAGGGAAATATATTACTTTATTAACAACTTAATAATCTTGTTTCCACTCTAATATTCAGTATGAAAAAATTCACTATGTGAAAGGTTTTAATAAACCACTTTTTTCAAAATAAAATTAAAGGACACTTTAATTAAATAGGGCCTTAAAATTTAAGGCCCATTGAAGGACATTTACATTGTTTCATATAATGATACTAAAACACTGTGTTGTTAATCATATAAAACTCAGACTGGGACACAAGTAGAAGATACGCTCCTGCTGATAACCATTCTTGGTGCTGGATGTTATTTTGAGGTGCTTTTGGAGAAGAGTTGTAATCATCAATAACATCAGCTATAAACTCTGCTGCCTACAACAGAGACCTAACTCTAATATATACTTGTGTAATAGTGGCACAAACATTATGGAAATAGCAAACTACTTTTTAATTGAATTTGAGGTTACTCCATAAGATAAAGTGTGTATTTACCACTTCTAAAGTGGCCAAAGATCCTAAAACAGGATAGGTCATGAGCCGAGGGGAAATCCTTCTACTCTTATTCTTCTAAAGGAACAATGCAATAAAATGCTTGCTAATGACATATCGTTAGGCCCATTGATCAGCACCTCACTCAACTGTCTTCATAGATGCTTCTTTTTGCAGTACATAGGATTAGCACAGAGTACAACAGCTGGACAATGTAAAGTAAATGAGAAACTTTAAAGTACTCAGTCATCAATGCAAAATACTCATCAAAATCCTCATCTACAGATACCTTCATTTCACAGAAAGTCGAACAGGAGTCTTCTCAGGTCATATATACTTGGAGATGGAGGATACCAATGAAACTCGTCGGTTTGATAGACTTTCTGTAGCTACTGAGTTACTGATTTACTGAACTTGACAAACCTCCCTTTACTGTTGAATGTGTCACATGCATGTTCTTTCCCTTCCTACCTAACATTCTGCATTTTTAATGAGAGTCCATCCAATGCTCCAAGATGGACAGCTCATCTTAGAGTAAACTGTTAATAATAATTAATTATTCCAGTATTTTTTGTGCCTAAGCTATTTTGCTTAATTTCAATGAGAAAAAAGGTGTACTATTAGTTTAAAGATGAAAAGTCAGGCACAAAGTGATTAGTGACTAAAATCAGCATGAATAATAATGTGGAAGTAGTTCTGTGTTCTAGTCTGTTTCACCAGATAGTGAGTTATTCTAGGAAATATACCATATTGGTGGTAGACATGAACAATGTGGTCCCCTCTTTCAAGACATCCAAAAAAGAAGCAGACATAACACTAGATGATGTTTCAGAAACATATTATTCCTCCATAGCACTATGAAACAGTGAATTTTTCAGAAATAAAAATAATATCCCAGCCAAATTGGAATTACTTTGAGCACTGCATTTTGGACTTTATGTATCATATCATGTAGAAGAGAATTATAGGAACAACTCATCCAAACAAAACAGATGGGAAGAAAGAAAGAATATGGCTTGATGTGATCTTAAATAAATTTGGTCAAAAGAAGCATTTGTATTAACAATTAGTGAGTCCCGAATGAGATTCTGCCAGTTGTGAACTGTAGCCTATGTAGATGTGCAGGCAAGCTTTTGACTAGAATATGCTCAGGCTGCTATTCCTCATCTTTCTCGTAATAAAAGTAGCCTAGCACATTGTTGGAAAAGCTTATCAACCAGCTATATTTACCATTCCTGTTCAGAGTTTAATATTATTTTGGTCCAAAATAACATAGGTTTCCTTTTATGAGTCTTGGAGTAACTGACAGAATTTGAATCAGGTTGTACACTCAGCTGAGATCTAAGCAACAACTGCATGGTCACCGGCAAGACCCCTGTCTCTGTGGCCTATTACACCACTGGGTCATCAGCGACATCTGTCTTAGATACTTAGATCTACTCAGGTATATTTGGACTTCTTCAAATTTGTTTGAACTAATTTTGCTGTGTGTCTTTCTTCCCTTTCTTTTTCCCAATGTGCTGAGGTCAATTGAAAAGCCTCAGTTTTATCAGGCACAGCACACAGAAACTGGTTCAGAATTGAATTGTATTCAACAAGAAACTACATTTTATTCAGTCTGTTGATACATAATCATGGGTCTGAAAGTGTACGTATACACACACGCACACACACACACACACACACACACACACACACACACATTTGTTTTGATGAAAGAAGAGGCTATCCATGAATTTGCAATGGCTGAGGATGTGGGTACTGAAAAGACTAGGCTGCATCCACAGACAACTTGAATCTGAAAATATATGTAGCAGAATTTAAGAAGAGTTGTCTGTCTCACTGGGTCAGAAAGAATAACAAAGAACTGAGTTGAATTCTATTGTCACTAATTATATGCGACAAGTAGCTGTATTCAATCTTCATAAAAGGAAAGCACATTTCATTGATGGTTTTACAATAATCAGTTAAGTCTAGACCTTCTATATCAGCAGGTAGATTTAAGTGTCAGAGATATCTCATGTGCATATACATGCACATACACCCTCAGAGGAAACAGGGGAAGGGTAACTATTTAACCACAGAAAAGCAGTGACATTTCATTTGTGAATTATATTAGGAAAATTGGGCTGAATAATACCTCCACAACACTTGGAGGTGAGTCGTCTCTATATGTTTCTTCCTTTATAGGTAGGTGGGAACATCTGAAAAAGTGAATTAATCCAAGTTTCTTCAAATAGATATCTTTTTAAAAGGCAAATGAGCATGAGCTTTAACAATAATCTGCAGACATGATCAAGATAGTTGAAAGTATAGGCTTGACTTGATGGCCCAGGAAAATAGTAGTATAAATAAATACTGATGGTCTACAATAAAATCTCTGTACCAAAGGACATAACTAACTTCTGCATCATTATTCTTATGTAAATACATTCAGGCACTGATGAAGAAGGGGCTCTATGACCTGTACTAACTAGGTAGCAGAGAGAACAGTGAATAGTTTTCTTAATGTTCATGTATGGGCAAATGTGATCCTTTGGTCCTCTCTGTCCCATGTGGCAATGTAAATAAACTATTCTACCACAGCACCTTCATATCTTGTTATTCCTCATTGCCATGGTACCCACTAGATTTACTCTTAAAAATACAATATCTGCCCCATGAATTAAATTATTTTGTTGTTGTTGCTGTTTTGGTTGTTTTGATTTTGTTTAGATGCTATGAGAATGTGTATGTGTGTTACAAAGAAGCTCTATGATACTGAGCTGTACTTCATCCTTATGGACCACATCCTTGATGAATAAGGCTCCATGGTGATAAACCTCAATAATGTATTAGTAGCATAATTATAGAAATATTGCCAGTGTGGCTATATTTTCGAGGCGAAGTATGGTGGTACTACTCACATGCTTCTGTCAGGACAGACTTCCATGGAACTCTAAGATGTGAAGATTCTTTCATCTATTCATACTGACGCCAGGTACTAGGAGCACTCGATAGGCAATCAACAGGAGCTCTTTTTATAACCAAAATGGATCACACCCAGATGAAAATTTAGTACAACGTAATAGCTTACATAGAAGTAGTACCAGAAGCAAAGATATATATATGTATACATTTCGAGACAGGGTTTCTCTGTGTAGTCCTGGCTGTCCTTGAACTCACTCTGTAGACCAGGCTGGCACTGAACTCAGAAATCTTCCTGCCTCTGCCTCCCAAATGCTGGGATTAAAGACATGTGCCACCACTGCTCAGCCAAGAGACAAATCTTAATTGTACCTTTCCTCACTGAAAACTTGACTAGGGTGACTAGAAATATTTCTAGTAGATACTAAATTGATCTAAATTGATTTGATCTAATTGTATCATCTAATTGGATGACCTAAAACCAATTAAATTCTGGCAAAAGTGCTTTTCTAATACACATTATGAAAAGTTGAAAGTGGATATAGTACATACTTTATAATTTTAGCATCTCAGAACTCTCTAGAGTAAGATGAGAACTTCCTGTGAGACTGTAACACGAACCTCTGGCAATTGGTAAGACCTCAAAGGAGTCTATACCTTGGGGATAATTTTAATAATTATAGCCATTATTAGAAAGTCCTTAACATTTATACTTCAGGGACATTTCTTTTTCTCTGCTTTGTTTCAAATGCCTCTTTTTAATGTTAAATAAGATGCTACTATTAAATATATTTTATCTTCCCAAATTATCATTGCATTTAGTGCCTGAAGCTCACTGTATTGTATGGCATTTAAAATAAGGAATGGTTATTACATGGAGATGTTGCCTTACTCACTTTATTTACCATTTGTTAAAAATCATGACTAAAATGGCTTCCATAAATGCAATGAGCTATGTTTCTGTAGCAGAATTTTTGTTGCAGAATGAGTTACGCTTGCAATTTTTTTCCTCATTTGTCTTTTCAATATTTTTAGACACATCATTCTAGTCTTTCTTCTTAACTGTGTCTAGAGCTAAAACTACTTTATAACACAAGGATCTTTGTAATAGAACACAAAATATATGCTAATAAACCTAAACTTAGATTCATAATTATTAAACAACCTTGAATTTCTATTTATTCTATGATATTTACATGTTTAAGTATATTGCAATTTTATTACTCCAATCTGCTTCCTTCATTTGCATGTTCATGTGTATGCTTAGTAGTTGGCTTCAAAGTAGTTAAAAATTGGAAATAATCTGAATATCATAATTTAATAAGCTGAATAGACAATACTCTGTTAATTTTGTGCTATACCATATGAAATATCCTTGCAGAATAAATCAATGAATGTCACTTGAATAATAAATATTCCTATTGTAACTTAACATATTTCATGATTGTTTAATTTTATTTCAGTCTGTGTCTCTTTTTCTTAAATTAACAAATGTTCTTGTGACTTTATGAAGTTGGTAGTGTCCTAGTTTATATATTCATAATGTTATTCTCTTAATGTCTGTTACTTTTGAGTTTGCTTTATAATAAAATCTTTCATATATTTTAATATTTATAAGCAATTAGGACTCTTCTAAGGTTGACTGCATTTCATGTATCTCTATAAATGATCAATTTATATGGCCCTGCCTCAGTTTTCTTGAAAAAATACATGTCTATATCTATCTCTATCTCTATCCACATCTATATCTATATCTGTGAACATATGAACACTAAGGCTCAAGACCTTGAAAATTTTGACAGATTTGTGCAGCCAGTAGGACTAAAACAAAGAGCTAGTTCCATAAGGCTTAGAAAAATAAGCAAATAATGTTACAAGTTATATAAATAAGCAAACTAGAGAATCATCTTGTTTGAAAAGATGATCTCAAATAGTCATTTCCATTAGAAATGTTGTCTTGCAATTCAGTGTAAGGCTTAAGCTAATATCATTCTATCTTGTGGTGTATACACCAATAAATCTGCATGTTTTAGTTTCATTCTTACAGACTCATTATTATATCAAAATATACATCACACTGTATTTGATAGATAGCAAGCTATAAATGAATTTCCATTTAATAAAGGATATTTTTGCTCATATTTTTTTCAGGCAAGGCATCATTTGTTTATTATTTATATGAAATTTTATATACATTTACTTGCATGTTTTATTATTTGTATAAAATTATTAATATCTAATGTTTCCTATAGTTAAGAATACATTTGAATAAATCTTTTCTAAAATTATTTCTAGGTAAGTAGAATGGGAGTCAGTAGCAGCTTATTGTTCATTCCTGAGAGAATCCATTACATTTGAACCTCAAAAGAAACTTATTTTGACACAAAGGGTGGGTTTAGTTATTTATGTATTAAACTGATATTTGATTTAAGAGACTCTTCATATGGATCTGTAAGTTTGTAGAGAGAAATAAACAAAGGAGAAACAGATGCTTAAGTAGGAAATGCATTGGTTGTGTTGTGAGAAAATAACAGGAGATTACTAACACAGAAATCGGGGCTGCAAAGACGTAAATATTAAACATATGAACATAGCCAATTACAAAATACAGCGTGTCTGTTACAAAATTCTGTCTTAAGACAGCAAAATTAACATTTTACAGATCTAACTTTCTTTTAAAAAATGTTTATTTTCTTTTAAATTTATTTGTAAAACTTCCCATTACTTAATTCAAGTTCTATAATGGCACTTGTCAGGAAGTACAAGTTATTCTAATATGTTTTAAGTTTTCTGAAATTGTATATTACACAATGGACGAAATAACCACTTCTTGAATAGACTGTACTAGATGATGGATGCACGAACGGATTCCTTCTAATGGGGTTATGTTACTTAGTGGAGCAAGGCTAGAAAAGATTAAATTGTTAAATTAACACAGTTGTGTTTCCCTGAAGCTATTTTTCACTCAGTACTACTTTGAGAGGCCTGAACCTGTGAAAGAATCCAGGCTACTTATACCAAGGTGACAATCTTCTTCCAAGGTGTGAAGGATTAGAGAGCTTTCTGTTTTAAAACTCTTATTTAGTTTCGCAAAATAATGTCCTGTTTGAAAAATTTTCAGGACTGCATTAAATATCTAGTGTGTTTGATGTAGAGAAATAATTTGGTATTAAATGAATTCTGATGGGATTTTTACTTAAGACAGAAATGACTTCACATAGGGAAGTAAATAGAAGTTAGTCTTTAGAAATCATTATGAGTTGGTGACATTGATCATCATGGAAAGGAACTTGCTGCACTAACCACATGACTTATGTTCAATTCTTAGAACTCAC
>JADRCD010232825.1:0-40144 GCA_019843815.1 Montemys delectorum
GTGTGTGTGTGTGTGTGTGTGTGTGTGTGTGTGTGTAGATGTGCATACATGTATATGGATGGGTATTATCTTCGTGCATTTTTCTTCTTAGGCAGTTGACCTCCTACAGAACTAAATCCAGCTCCAAACCCTTCCTTGGCTTTTCTGTTTAGATATTCTCCACTGTGCTTTAATAAATACTTATTGAAAATGAAATATGAATCCAGATTTTTAACCTCTGCTTGAGTGGCAAAACAGCACAGACACAGGAGGAAAACCCAAGCAAGGCCTGACGGCTTGATCCTCCCTAACTGCCAACAGCCAACTGCATTGGGTCAGAGCTGGAAAGGCTCGCATGTGTGATTCATTCTGTCTGTGGTCTGTGTTGGGGAGCAAGTAGAGCAGGAATCATTGTACTATTTGCATATCTTAATAACATCATTTTGAATATTTTAAGTGTATAAAATAAGACAGACTAAGAAAATAAGAAAACAGGAAAATTTAGGACGAGACAAACATCCTACCTCTAAGTGTCTTGATCAATAACCAGATCAGATTTTCAGACTTAGAGCCAATTGGCAGCCCCTCCCTGGAGCACAGAAATTTGTCTCTGTATTGTTTGTCTGCTGAGAAGTTAAAAGGAGTAAGGAAATGTTTGGTGGATTGACAGAAATAATAGTGATCTTGAAAGGGATTCTTTTTAATTCTGGACTTTTAAGAAGTTAAAAATGTAGCTAAGATTGTGTTACAATCATTAAAGCCAGGGCTACAATTATAATGAGCTTTTATAAAATAGACACTAAGTGGATTATGGGTATGAAGACTATTGGGCACACAAGTTGTTCAAAAGGCATTATACTTGTCTTCAGTGGGGTAGTGTTTTGGAGCATTCTGCAGGAGATATTTGACATCAGCTCTGATTCTGTTGCATGATCTGGTCAATCGCTTTGCAAATGGTAAATCCTCAACCCTCCCATGCATCTCTCTGTAATACTCGAGTCTTTCTGTACAATGCAAAAGCTAATAATATTATTCATGAGTAAGTAATCTCTAAAAACTTCTTAATATTCATGACCACTTCAGACGTGCATGGCCTGCTGAGGTCACTCTTCAGAGCTTGTCACTGCGCCCTGACAGCCACACCACCTGAGGTCCACCTGCAATGGTAGTTTTGTCACAGCAGTATACTAAAACCAAAATAAATTTTGTGCTGAATCAAAATATAGATTATTTAATATAATCGTTCCGACCTTTCTGGGCAATGAAGGTTGTAATCAAGGTTGGAGGCATTAGGAAGTTGAAGTCTGCAATGCATTCTTCCCTGCCTCTAGAAACAGTTCATCAAGAAATATCCAGATTCAAGACCATCTCAGTTCCTTCACCTTGCATATCAAGTTGTATATGTCGCTGACTTTTGCTGTCAGAACATGACTCAAGGCTCAACAGTAATTTGACCAATGGGAAAATAACACTTGTTATGTTTCATTAATTATGCTCCTTATGTGACTAATTAAAGTGAGGAAACAGCCCTGTTTAGAATAGTGAGGATAGGAAAGAGATTCTGCTTAGTTCTTACTCAGAAAATTGAATGCTGCATAGTCCATTGCCTTCTGGGGCTATCCAATATTTACTACCTGTGATTTTTAAATCAGTGGTTGCTTAATTATGCCTAATGTTCCCATCACGGTGTCCTGTCAGTTACAGGAAGCTGAACTGAATGTAGACTTCTACACCCCAGCCATTTCCTAAGCAATGTTTGTCTCCTACACGTGTATATATTTCCTTATACTCACACACCATCTACACATTTCTTCTAGAATTTAATTTTTAAAGCTAAGAAAACACAAACAAAAGCTATTAGCACTTATAAACAAAAGATACAGTTCACCACAGTCTTAGGCTATTGTTATGTTTGAACTCTAATAACTCGTTTACGAGTGTTAGGATTGCCAGTTCTATCTTTGTAGGAATGAATTAGTTTCCAAACAAGTGCTTAACATAGCATAATAACCCCATCTTTTAAAGGAAATTATATTTAGTGCGGTATTTATAACAACTTTATAGGTTGTGACATATCCATAAAACATGAAATCTAACCAGAAGAAAATAGATACATGGGGCATTCTGCCAAGCTCTTAAACACTGTCACCGAAACTGTTACAATTTATGCCTCCCCTTGGTATTTGAGAATGGCGAGACTTTTGTTTTATACCATTTTACTATCTTAATCGAAATGCATTACACTGTTCGGTGGATGCTTGTCAGGTGGGCCTTGAGATTTTTCTTAGAATCAGATGATAATCATGTGCAATTGGTTTGTTTGTCTTCCTTTTAGTCACAATCCAAGGCTTTATTTTTACAGGGTGTGATTTTCCCCTCTTTGGTTAAAGTTAGAGTTTTGAGTACTCATTTTTTGTTTTGTTTTTTTTTTTTTTGTTTTTTTTTTTTGGTTTTTTTTTTTTTTTGGGGGGGGGTGTTTTGAGACAGGGTTTCTCTGCATAGCCCTGGCTATCCTGGAACTCACTCTGTAGACCAGGCTGGTCTTGAACTCAGAAATCCGCCTGCCTCTGCCTCCCAAGTGCTGGGATTAAAGACATGTGCCACCACTGCCTCGAATACGTGTAATGAGTAGATCTACAAAATATTTTTAAAACATTGAGGGAAAATAAATATTTCTCTCTAATATATTGTTTTGTAACTATAAGATTTGTCAGTTACTTATTTCAATGGAAGTTATATAGATAGCTTTTCAGAATCATGTCCCTTTTAAGTACTAGTATAGCAAAAGAAAGGTGGACAAGACTGTCTAGGATTTAAACTCTAATTCATTCCCAATTTTGCTTTCAGTGTGGAAGATTCTTTTGCTTGAGCTACTCATTGCTTAAACAGGGCAAACTAGATAGCGTCAGTAATCTATCGCCTCTCTTCACAACTTTAGCGATAAAGCAGCTCTTAGTACTGTCACAATTTTATTTCCAGAGTGAATTTGTGACTATCAGCAGAGTGGCCGTGTTCCCATCACTGTGTCCCATCAGTCACAGGAAGCTGAACTGAATGTAGACGTCAGCCATTTCCTAAGCAATCACCTTTATCTCCCTGAGTTGAACCATTAAGAAAATTTAATCCCATTTTTGTGTACCTCTCTTACAAAAGGAACTACTTCTCCTGTTTCTCTTGGGGGCTGAATGCTGTATCACTCAGATATGGGAAGCTATATGTTGTTATCTCTATTCATACCCCACTATACACCTGCTGGGCTTCCCCTCCCAAGCCTCTCACAGGAACCACTTAGTCTTTGATGCCTGTTTTCTGGATCTGGGTTAAAACAAAACAGGAGCCAGACATTGCCAAGCCAGGTGGTAGGTACTCTGTGATCATATAAGGAGGTCCTGTAAAGTTCCAACTCTTCTCTAGGTAGTGACTGTCCCTTTTATTATTTTTTTTTTAACTTTGATCTGAAATCATCCATTCTCTCAAAATCTGTGTTTAATTTTAAACATAAGCACAAATTATATTGCTGTCTCTCTAAATTCATTACCGGCCTAAAATAGCAATGCTAAAATGAATTGTCAAAGGGGTGTAGACTCTCTTCTATTCCATAGAATTTTATTGTCTTTTGCATCTCATCGATATTTATGCCAAGTATATAATGAAGGAGAAAAGTGCATCCTCATTAGAATTGATTAGCTAGTGACGGCCCCTGGAAGGCTGCTCTTTCGAGTATGAGATTGACATCAAATGGGGAAGGAGACACAAAGGCAGAGGGGGAAAAGTGCCCAGGCTGTCTTTGGGCTGATTTAATTGCAACTAATGGGATGTTTCCCAGGGCCTTTTTTTCCTGATGCTCAACTGCATGTGTCAGGCAAGAAGCCCGGCTGAAGTCTCAGGTACTACAGTTTATGATTGACCCCTACCATGGGCCCCAATGAACTGGGAACTGGTGAGCAATTAGAGCTTCCAGTAAAACGAGAAGCAGCTGTCAGAGGCTTGTGGGAACCTTGAAGTTTCTGCTGTCTTTGCAGTGAGCAACAGAACCGACTTAGGCAGTAAGAATAGCAGCCTGCCATGGTCCTCCACAGCCCTGGAAGTGCAGTCACATACAGAACACAGTTTCGAGAGGTGTCACATCCCTCACTCTCATTACCATGTCTAGCCCCAAACCCGGAATCATAAACTCCTACTCCTTCTCTGCTGCCTTTTAAACATTTCTCCCCATTGTTCTCATCGTTCTTGTCTTCTTAAGCTCCATTAATGCCAATATCTGGCATCTCTCTGGGATTCTGTAGCCTTTTTTACCCTCTGCAGATTCTCTTATCTAAAACACAAATCCAGTTGTGTTAGTCCCCTCCATTAAATGCTTATCATGGTTCCCATCTCTCTGTAATAAGATCCAAGCCTATTTCTTATGCCAAACTATCTACTTGCTCCTCGATTCAATGAAAGTCACTATACTTTTATTTAGGTTGGTGAAAAAGGAATTACGGTTTCAGACCATGGCTTTTAAATCAGAATCATTAGACTCAAACACATTTTTATCAATCCAAATGGGAACCATGACAACCAACACATTTTTACCAATAAGAAATACTTGCTTTATTTCCATAGCATAAAAATCCATGCATTGGGATTCGATGAACTATTAGAAAGTTGTGAAGATATCTTTTTTTCTGAAAAAGAGGTTGGTGAGAATCTTGAAGGCATAATAGCTGGTTGGCAAAGGGTCAGGGGAGCAGGACCTCATACTAGATGATGCAAATTAGATAAGGCAAATATTTATAGACCAACTTGTTCAGTATTTGAAGCCATGGTTGTGTGACATGTGACCGGACTTTGCCCTGAAGAACTAAACTCTTTCTGTTGAGTAGGGAGAGCTGTGCGAACTGCAGCTTGGGGCACATCTCATCCATTTGCTGAGCATCTTCTCAGATATAATGGTTTCTCCCAGGCTCAAAAGGTATACTGAATCAGGCCTGCAGCAGATCACTCAACAGTGATCACGATCTTCTTGCTTACAAATTTGGCTTTGGGAAGTGCTTTGGAGTAACTTCTCAGTCAAGTCACTGAGATACTGTATACAATTCATCTCTCTCCGCACGACACAATCCTATCAAGAAATTGCACACTGCTATTGCATGGACTAAGGGGGGAGAACAGTTCAAAGGGACAGTTTTTAAGACAACATTTTGGCCAGTTCACTTAGCAAGCTTTTTTTGCCTTCCCAGTCTGCTTCAAATGGCCATGGGATGGTCCACATTCAGTTTCTTGGCAACTGCTTGTGTCGTTGTCCTAGGATTAGCTTCAGTAACTGCTCTCACATGGATCTTGTCGACTGCTGAGGACAGACCACTCTGCTTCTCATCTCCATGGCTCTCCTAGTCAATGCAGACTTCATGAACCACTGCCGCATGGCACTGTCCTTGGCAGTTCTTCAATCCAATGCATCGTTGATGCTACAGATGGTTTCTGCTGCTTTATGACTCATTTGAACAGGAATGAAAAAAAAAAAAAAAAAAAAAAAGAAGTTACTTGAATTTGCTGTTTGAAACATCATTTCCGTAGTATAACACAAATGTAAAACAAATAGAAAGTCATAAGTATTTGGCAGTGCATGAAGGAAGCGATGTCCATTAAACTGACCATGTTAGTGAGAACACAATTGTTGCTTTGGGTAGTTTTAAAGGCTAACCTCTTCTGAAACTGTCCTTGCCAACACACTTATTTCTCCAGCTATCTGGATACCCCTTCATCCGGGCAACCTGGCAGGGGAAGGTAAGCCCTGTGACCTCCTCAGTGCAGCAAAAGTTCTTCTGCATGTGTTAACCAAGTGCAGGTCCTGTTCCCTGCCAGCGACGCAAGCTAAGGAGCTCTTCGGAGTGGTAGTGTTCTCATCTATAGAAGAGGAGCTGCAGGGTGTGCAGCCTCTTAGGACCAACAACAAGATGTCCTAACTATACCCTCGGAGCTCCCTGAGACTAAACCACCAACCAAAGAGCACACATGGTGGGACTCATGGCTCCAGCAGCATATGTAGCAGAGGATGGCCAAGTCGGTCATCAATGGGAGGAGAGGCCCTTGGCCCTGTGAAGGTTCTATGCCCTAGTGTCGGGGAATGCCAGGGCCAGGAAGTAGGAGAGGGTGGGGTGGCGGGCAGGGAGAGGGGGGAGGAAACAGGAGTTTGTTTTTGTTTTTGTTTTTTTTATTTTATTTATTTTTCTTTTTTTTTGGAGGGGAACCTGGGAAAGGAGTTGTTGTATAACATGTAAATAAAGAAAACATCTAACAAAAAAAGTAAAAAATAAATTAATTATTAGAAGTTTCCTAATGCAGTAATTCTTTAAATAAGGTCTAAAAAGAAGAGAAGTCCTTGTTAGGCTTAAAAATTCTATTGTTGAGTAAAATAAAGCTTTATAACTAACCCATTTGTAAGTATTGAGTAAATGTATTATATTAAAATATATACATTTATTATAAAAAAAAAGAAATATAGATAAAATAACTTAAGATAATTATCACTGAAGTTCCCATAAAGGTTGAGGTGGATTAGGAAGTCCTGAGTCAAGGGTACATCCATGATTCTCTCTCACCCTCTTTCCCCAACCCCACACAACAACAGCAACAGCAAACCCTTAAGGTCTGTTAGATTCGTTGTAATTTTCATCCAATATGTATTGAGATTGAAAACTTTGGTAGATCATTAATAGAGAATATGGTCATTGTCTAACATAATTCTTCAAGGAAAATTATTGCTGGCCCTTTGATACTTAGTCTTTACTGAGTATTAAGTAGACCATTTTGAGAGCCTTATTCTTCGCTTCTGCAGAGAATAGCATACAGGGGAAATTAACTGTACCATCTTTTGGAAGACTGTAACTTTTACTGAAAGCTGGCTAAATGAGTTATGACATTTCTGAGTAGCATATCGCTCATCAGTCAAATGGGAGTGCAGTGTTTCTATCGAAGGACATTTGGAGAGTGGAAGCAGCCAGCGAACATGAAACATTCAACAGGTTCTAGAAAGTAAGTGACGTGTCTTAAACATAGCAGTCATTACTTTGCTCATCTTTGGCATCCTCGGCTGCTTATTGGTAGTTGTATAAAAGATAATGTGTCATATGTACAACTACAAAATCGTTCTTATAAACTCGTGTAAACAGGAAATGCCCCTCAATAAAAATTAAGCATCAAAGCCTGAGGCTTAAGTAATCAATTGTTTTGATTAGATAAATTTATGAATACCACGGTTCTTTTTTCCAGGTAGTATAATGACTGGAGTTCCTGGTATGTATGCTTAATGCTGCTTACTTTCTAGAGAAAACAAACAATGCTGAATTCTTTCATTTTCATTCCCAAAATTCAATCTATTTTTAATACAAGTACAACTGAGCGAGTTGAAAATAAAGAGGTATTTTCAATATCTTCAGGATTGCAAAGAATCATTGACTGGCTGGATGTTTTCAGACAATTATTCTTGCCAGCATTACTTAATAGTACACTGTAACCATACTGTAGTAGGTATAATATGTAATATAGAAGCATTCGAGTACAGGGGGATGTATCTTTGTTGTATGCAAGCATGATATCATTTTATAAGCATTTCAATGCCTTTAGATTTTGACATCCACAGGGCTCATGAAACCAAAGCCATAATATATTGACAGATCACTACTTGGATGGATAATCCTTGGATATGACTGACATATAGTGTCACCTTAAATTTGGATCAAGAGGTATATTTCATTAGAAGAGATCAGCATCCCCAAACTTAATCGTTTTCTAATGTAAAAGTTACCATTTTGACAATAAGATAATATGGGTTTTATATCATGTCATGAATACATGTGGCCCTTTTAGACTACTAGTTGGTTATTTCAGAATTCAGAATTACAGTGAAAAATCAGGCCAATGGATGATCAGTACATAAGAAGCCATGTGTATGGTAGATGTTACTGGCAGAAGTAAGTTACAAACTAAAACTTTCTTTCGAAAAACAAACTCTGGAAAAGGGAAGACCTAATTGATAAACGTGAGGCTTGCATCACAGAGTTCTGAATGGAGCCTTGGCAGCACAGCTGCTCTTGGTGTAGGGGTCACATGCTTGTTTTGGAGCTCATATAATATCTAGGTATAAAAAAGTAATGAGAAAAAAAAAAAACCTAAAAGCAAGACCTTCAGTTTGGAGTTTCCTTACTTTGATGTGGACTTCATTTAAATCATTTGTTGGAACAGTTCCCTTAAATTGCTGATTTCACAAAGGCTGGCAGCATAATAGTGCATTGTGTCTGACCATTAATGTGGTTATTTGAGCCAAAGCCAAAACTAATAGTGTCGAGGGGCCTTTTGCAGGTTCAAGTTAGGTTCATTAGAATCCAGGATCCTGGTTAAGAGCAGTGAGTTCATCAACATATTATGATCCCTGCAAAGCTTTACCTGTTGACTTTTGATGCATTTTGATAATTGTGGAACACTTTTGCTAGACTGTAACAAGACAGAATCAACTGCTTTAGGAGATGATGGTTTTTAGAAACATATTGTACATTGCAGCAGTCAACTGAAGTCCAGGAAAATAGCTTACTACAATAAACATTGTATTAAGAGGCCAAAGGACACACACACACACACACACACACACACACACACACACACACACACACCTCTCCACCACCACCATCACCACCACCTCAACAAAAGCATCATCCCCTGCATGTATTGCTACTCTTTAAGATGAGGAATTCAGGAACCCTATCCTACATTCCACCTGTGTGTTGCTATGTATTCACCTTGCCGTTTCTTATTTGTTTTATATTTAAAGGTTATGACTTTTTAATGCCACAACAATCTAGAGAGGGTGAGAGAAAGCGGTCTGTGTTATAAAATAGGAAACACGCAAAAAGCGACATGTGGCGGCACCTTGCACAAAATCTGTATTGCCAATGAGTTCTTTGTGAGGAAGCCAAAAGAAAATAGCATCACTGGAGGTTTAAAGGAGTCTCGTACAGCTGAACAAGAGAAAGATTTCTGAGACTAACTCCCTCTTCTTACTGTTCTGATCCAGTGGTGTAAATAAGGTGCCTAACACCGCCTCTGCTGCTCCTTTAGTTACCTACCCACCCTTCTTTTTATTTTTTTCTATCACTATTTCATGAGATTGAGACCCAGCAGTACTTTAGATTGTAAAGCCTTTTTTTTTTTTTCCTTTTTAACTTATTTCTTCCAACAGGGGTGAAGAGCTTCTTGTATTCTTGAACCTTAAAGGAAATAGCTGTTTTACTGTAATGATGGCTAAAAATGTAATATTCTCTTAGGCTTCTTTAGTTCTCGAGTAAAGGTGCGGGATGGATGTCCGTTATTTAAATGAAAATGATATAAGACTTAAAAACTGATCCAAAAAAGACGCTTTCACCAGTGACCTTAATACCACTAATTTGAAGCGCTCTTAATGTATGTGCCATCAAATATTTGAAGGAGTAAGTAGCGCAGTCAGAAGGAAGGAATAATGCATACATGAAATGGTCCTGTGACAAGTCATCATTCAGCCTTCTGAATAGCACATCCTGAGTCTTCCATTGTGCTCCGAGTCTCACATGGGATCCGCCCATCTTCATAAGCATGGAAAGAAGGTATTCTATATCCCCAGTTGGATGGTTATATAACTGAGTGACTGTTTCTAGTAATCAACATTCTCAGATAGTGTTGTCACCATGAAAATATATAATGGGTCATGCAGATCTATAAAATGTGCATAATTGAGTCTGAGAATGAAATTGTCTGAAATAAATTACCTTTTCTCTCTAGTCATTGGCAAAGAACCCACACTCAAATGTTAGATTTCTTGCAAACAATCTCATATAATTTAAGAGTTGGAGTCATTTAGTGAGGTTGTGCATTATTTGTTATAATTAATTTTAATTCTCCAATTCAGATTTGCGTAGTGAACTTTGTCCAGAATATTCTAGATATAAATAAAGTGATTTACAGTACTCATTATATAATAGAATTTTCACAAAGAGAATAATTGTTAAGTATACTAAGGACCTTTTTCCTTTCTAGGAACCTTGGATAAAATAAACATACTAAATAATTGAAATTTTGATCTTAATCCATGTATATATATTAACATTATATATTATATTTATTTATCTATATGTATATATATATTAATTTTTATTATTCATTTGCTGTGATTTCAGCTAGCTTGACAGCTATCTACAGTGCTAATTAAGGGTAAAGAGTATTCACTATTTCTGGGTCTAAAGAGACCTTTCAGCACATTCCAAACAGCAAGTTATTGTTAAAAGAGTTCCATATGGCTTTGTAGCATTTAGTGTCCTTTCATTTTTACGCCAGCAACTTCAATCTGTGGAGTAATTTTAAACTTTTCATTTTTAAAAAGATTCTGTATACATTTTAAATGAACACTTAAAGATACTTTACCTAAACATTGCAAAAAAACAAATGCATTAATATGGCATGAGCACATTCATTTGGTTTTTGAACTTCTCAGGACTTGAAGAGCCAGTGAGCCAGTACAAACACACCTGCAAAATATGCTAAAACGAGTTTAAGACAAAATGACGCTGAGTAATTGCTTTGTAACAGATTTATAAGGGTAGGGAAATCCATAAATGGTTATTAAAGTTAGCTTAGGGACATTCATTTTGTGTGGTCGATGCTATTGCTGGAGACTTTGGAGCGCTGCACAATTAAACCTGATAGATGGGCCGATTTACAAAGATTTTTTAGAAAGTCAACCTTGTGCATGGTAGAGCAGTTATTTCAAACAGTACCTCTTAAGTCATTAGTGAATAGATGGGATCTGCCTTTCCACTCTTACAGATGAAGTTACTGCCTAATGTTAGTTTGAGTTATATTCCTAGGGGATAAATGTTTAAGTAATGCAATTCTGTGCTGGGTTTCAGGAACCTGAAGGTTAGCCATGGTTGCCCACCCTAAAATCATTGACCTCGGAACTAGCATAAAAGCTAGGGAACTGAGGCTTGATATTCTTTTATACTAAACTGCAGACTTGGATGATAAAAGATTTGCTCTTTTGACTGCATACCTTAGAGGTGTTTGCTTTCAATGTTCTAGCCTAGCCTGGTTTTGAGATGAAGTTGACTCTACTGACATTTTACTTGGAATAATTCTACATATAGTATAGATGGTATAAAGCATATATTCTTCCCGTACTGTTAAGTGTGGGAGAAACCTTAATTCTAGTCCTTCTCCTACCTGTGAGGGGTAAACTTTACCAAGCAACTAGGTCTTCATCCTCCTCCCCTGGCACTGATGGAATATTGAGTTCTTTTTGAAAGCTGCTGAGGTTTCCATTGTATGAGCAGAACAGATAGCTTGTACTGATGGTTCTTTGTTACTAAACAGTGAGCCAAACATCTACACAATTTTCATGATCACATACCTGATTTTTCGTGGAGATTGTCTCCATCCAAAGTGGATTTACTGTCAGTTGTTTAAGGTTATCATCAGCCATTATGTTCCAGGTCTTCCAGGAAATACGCTGCTTGAAGATGGGCATTGTCATTCACTGCACATTTCTCAGCACTTTACATATTTACAGAAAGCGCTGAGACTTGTGAAGGGTAAACAGATTGGCCAAAAGCTGAGGGAGACAAGACGTGCTCGTGAAACCCCAGAGTATGAAAATGGCTTCACAGGGAGAGCATCTTCTTCAGGATTTTAGAGGCAGGCATTGCAGTTTGTTCATCTCTAACAGGTATTTGTAATGTAGGAAACATTTGCCACTTGATAAACTCTAAAGGCAAATGGGGTTGCGAAACGCTTAGTTTCTGTGACGCGTGAAGCCTAGTTTAGGTGGCAGACACAATAATCACACAAATGTGTGGCTTTAAACTAGGATGTGTGTTGTAAGCGCAAGTTTGCTGTGGGAAAAAATGCAGCACTCCTAGGATGTAAAATCAGATTTACAGGTACTATCTGAAATGGGTTTTTGTTTTGTGTTGTTTTTTGTTTTTTTCTTACCGCCACACCTTTATTGAGTTTCTGGCATCCCTCCCCAGGAGACCTAAGCTCCTGCAGTTGTTTTCTTTGTGGAATGTTTCTTCCATCTTGAGCTGAGATCCAAAGAGTGTATAGGAACTAAGGAGGCAGGGAAAGAATGCTACCGTTCTGTCATATGGAGGGAAGATGCACTGTGGTCAAATCCCAAAGGTCAAGGCAACAGGCAAGTGATGAAAGACGATGCCCAGCTGTCACACAGCTAAGGCACACTAAGCAGGTAGCTCTCAAGTTAAAAGACTTAAGACTATATTGAAGGATTTTTAATACCAAAAATTACTAATGGGAGCACCTTGTTTATGTTGGTTTGTTTTCATCAATATGGCTTTATTGGAGATTAAATTAGGAAAAAAAAGTAAGGTACTTGTTAGGCGAGCAATTGGGCAATTGTTTATAGAATCAGTTGGACCCTACGGGGGAGTCTTACTGACATTCACTAGAGGTACATAAACTGCCTTCAAAATATGTATGTTTATATGTGTAGACTGTTTCAGCTCTCAGCCTAGGTCAGAGAGGCCTAATTTAGCAATGGGTTGTAGTCAAAAGAAGGGATTCCTAACTCATTTAAGAATTATAGTTCTACAAATGAGGACTTTTGAGTGCATAGCTATAAATAGAACATGTATATTGCACACTCCCAGGTCTGGAGGACATCGTGAGAAAGTGGATAGAAATATTGTAAGTACCAAGAGATGGGGAAGAGAACTATACAAAGGTAGGTTTTGTACATGACATGAACATTGCCTATGATGACCTGAAGCAGGAATGCTCAACTGTGTGAGATGTACAGAGGATGGGATGGAGTATCAAATTGAGAAGAAAGATATCATTGCGGGGGCCATATAATTAGGAAGAGACTGTAAGAGCCAGGAGTTGGGGGGGGTGCACTATAAAGGGTGTTTACTGTAGATGACGTGACCACTACAGTTAGAAATCCACAGCAGAAATTATCACCTGTGTTAGACTTAGGATGACTGAGAGTAGGAGAGCTCACTGAGAAGAAAAATACTATGGGGAAACATGTGGAATTGGGAAGAAGAGTATCAGGGAAGGTGGGAGGGGATACCAGAAGGTAACAAAAAGAAAACATGATTACAATGTACTGTATGCGAGTGAAAAAAAGCTCAAAATTATTTGAATTCCCTTTAAATAGTAGTAAGTAGATCGATGGGCTCAGAAATGCTGGGAAGCAGAATATGTAAAGGCGTCTTTGTGTTCAAGGAGGAGGGTTAGAAAGACTGAGGCTTCCCACTTCAGTGCATGTATACTGTGAACTACGATCCTGAGAACTTGTGTGGCATGGCACGCAGGTTGTCATGGGTGACATGGCAGATGCATTTGAATCGTGAGTTCTTTAATGCGCAGATACACAATGGGCAGCATTTAAATGATTGCTGTAAAGGAAAGTGGGTAATTTTTGAAGGAAGAGAAGAAGAATAGAAGCTTTCTAGCCATTCCTCAAGACATGTCAGCCATTGCTCAAGGTCGGGGTGAATGGTTTGTTAGACCATCCTCAGAGAAGATGTAGATTAAACAGAGCACTGACAGCAATGTTTCTCAGTTCTGTCTGGCACTCCTGGCATCTCACGACCCAGCATTCCTTATTATGATGGCTGTCCTGGATGCTGTGGCAGGATCCTCAGCATCTGGAGATTCTGTTCACTGAAGACAGGGAGCTCTGCCTCATCCTCTCTCCCACTTCAGCCCTGACAACCAAAATTGCCTCCAAAGCCATTGTTCTACAGAGTGACATGAGGTATTTGATCAGAGGCAAAAAGTTCACAGTGTTTTATGTATCCATTAAGTACATTCTAAAATATCCCCTTTATTCTCTCTATTTTTATGTCTGCAAAGTTAAAAGACATAATGACAGGCTTTTATGTTAAACTCAAACCTTTCCCCCCAAAAAGAAATAATACCGTGTATTAAGGTACCTGACGGGCTTCTGATTGTTAGTGATATTATCATTCATGTGTATTTATGCTTGAAAGTCTCACACGCCAGTGGCTGGGTCTCCTTGGTTCAAATGAAGATAGCTTCATGACTTGAAAGCCAGTGTTCTGCTGTGTGGCCAAAAGTATGCTTCTTCCTTAAAGCTCTGTGATTTCCAGCCCATTCATTTTCTTCCACAATAAGATTTAAAAGAAAAAGAAATCTCGTCTGTCGGACTTTTTGACTGAACCCCACTCTTCTCCTGTAGAAGAGTATGAAAATAAATCACAGGAATTTAGGGATCCGTTAGAAATTAGCTGCACATAATAAAAACAACCCTATTAATGAGAAGAATTTGGAGCAGATGATTTCGTTTGTAGCCCCATGAGGAGAAGCTGCTCTTCTGTTTACTAATAACATGGGCCCTTCAGGATGGAGGGCTCACTTTAATATAAAACCTTCTAATGAAATATACCAGGGGTTTCAAATACATGAATTATTCCCAATTCCTATGGCAGTCTTCTTCATTCTCCTCTCTCTGCCCCTTCACTGCTAGAGACAGAATCTGTGCTAACTGTATATTTTATGGTTAGCAGAGAAATATCTAATCATTTATTTCACTTGTAAGAATACACTAAAATATATTTACCGTTAGACTTCAATTAATGGAATGTTAATATAAAATACAAAATCTAGTCATAGTGCAATGCATTTTACCTTTAATTTTTCTGATATCTCTCAAATTTAACATTAAGAACTCTTTATATGAAAGCCTGAGGCCGGGCCAGGCGGCTGGACGGGGAGGTATGGGCATGAGCGCGGAGCCCCGGAGCCTCTCAGTCGCCAGGGGCCGGGCTCGCATCCCCCATGATCGAGCAGGCGCGCTCGAGCTGATGCCATCCCAGGATGTAGAGGACACGGTGGAGACGCTCATGTTACACCCAGTGATTAAGGCTTTCCTCTGCGGCTCCATCAGTGGGACCTTTTCCACCCTCCTCTTCCAGCCTCTGGATCTCCTCAAAACCCGCCTGCAGAGCCTGCAGCCCTCAGACCTAGGGCCCAGGCGTGTTGGGATGTTGGCTGTGTTCTTGAAGGTGGTTCGCACAGAAAGTCTTCTGGCCCTTTGGAAAGGAATGTCTCCTTCCATTGTGAGATGTGTCCCTGGCGTAGGAATCTACTTTGGCACCCTGTATTCGTCGAAGCAGTACTTTGGCACCCTGTATTCTTCAAAGCAGTACTTCTTGCGAGGCCATCCTCCTACTGCCCTGGAGTAGGTTATCCTGGGCATGGGCTCTCGCTCTGTGGCAGGAGTCTGCATGTCACCCATCACAGTGATCAAGACACGCTATGAGAGTGGGACTTACAGCTATGAGAGCGTCTATGCAGCCCTGAGGAGCATCTACTGCAGCGAGGGCCACCGCCGCCTCTTCAGGGGCCTGACAGCAACGCTCCTCCGTGATGCCCCCTTCTCGAGGCTCTACCTGATGTTTTACAGTCAGACCAGGACCACAGTGCTCCACGGCACAATCCAGCTGGATGCTGCGCTCATGCCCTTTGTTAATTTCACCTGTGGGATATTTGCTGGCGTTCTGGCTTCACTGGTGACTCAACCTGCAGATGTGATCAAAACTCATATGCAGCTCTCCCCAGTGAAGTTTCAGTGGATTGGCCAAGTGGCCACTCTCATCTTCAAGAACCATGGGCTGCGTGGCTTCTTTCATGGCAGTGTTCCCCGGGCCCTCCGTAGAACATTGATGGCCGCCATGGCATGGACTGTCTACGAAGAGATGATGGCCAGGATGGGCCTGAAGTCCTGACGAGAGAGGGCTGGATCCTGCCGTGGGCTGCTGCAGCTCACTCTCTCAGGTGAAGGGTGCACTGTCTGAAGAGCCAGGCACAGTGCCGTTGTCTTTAGTCCTGCATTCAGAGAGAGCGTGGCTGGGTGGCTGGAGCCACAGGCGCGGAGCTTTCAGTACCCATCGCTCTGAGCACACTTCCCATCAGTGCTGCACTCGGGGCTGGAAGTCAAGTTTGGCTGCCCCACAAGGGTACGTGAGAGGAGGCCTCTGCAAGGTCACTGGTTCAGCCTCCTGACTGCTTTACAGGATGCCTTAGAATGTTGGTAATGAAGGATTCCCACAGTAGAGAAGGTGTGGGCCTCCTGCCATGTCTGAGGGCAGGGGTCTCAAGTTAGGAAGACTGGGCCTAAGAGAGCTTTGGTGGACCAGCAAGCTGCCTCAGCAAGGGAACATGCTTGACAGATGCCTGCATTGGCTCCCAGTACCCACGTGGTGGAGGAGAGAATTGCTGCAAGTTGTCCCAATTTCCTCACATGCACTGTGGTGAGCACCCAGACCCAATAAACAAATAAATGTATCACTTTTTTAAATAAAAAAAAACCTCTTTATATAAAGTTCTTCATCAATTGAAAATGATATGACTAGGGCAGAATATTTGCATTTTCCAATTGTTGCTTGAGTATAGAACCTCATATATGCTATACACAGAGGCTATCACTAAGCTACATCTTTAGACACTATAAAGAATATTTTTGAAGGCGTTTTAAAGCAGACTTTATGGAGAAACCACTGGGCAGGGTGATCTACCCAGGTGTTCCACTTTGTGCCTCTGAATAGCCTCTTAAAAATATGCATAGCAAATGCTGTAAGATTCCACATGTCTATTGGTTTGCTGTCTGCCATGTTATGTTGAAACTAGTTTGGGCAAGTAGAAACAAAGCACTTTGTTTGTAAGACCGTTAAAGACATCAAAGTCTGCAACCACTATGCAGTTCCTGGCCCTTACTGCTAATTGCTGCTTCCCTATGCTTTGTTGGAGTTGTTCATGCTATGGTCTAAATGATGGTGTCTTTTGCTGGGCAGAGCTTCTTGGTTTTATAGTATCCTCTTTATTGATTGTTGATCTTAGTGCCCGTGCTAACAGTGTTCTGCTCCGAACGCCTTTTCCTGTGCCAATGAGTTCAAGGGAGTTGTCTACTTTCTATTCTATCAGGTTCAGTGTATCTACTTTTATGAGTTGAGTTTTGGTTTGTTTGTTTGTTTGGGTTTTTTTAATGCAGAGTGCTAAGTATGAATCTCTTTGTATTCTTCTATAGACAGATGTCCAGTTTGACTAACACCATTTGTAGACGATTTCTTTCTTTTTTTTTCAAGGTGTTTCTGGCTTCCTTATTGAAAATCAGGTGTCCATAGGTGTGTGAATTTAACTCTGGTCTTCAATTTGGTCAAGGATTTTTGTCTTTGTGTCATTAAAATGCTGTTGCTACCAGAAGGGTTTCAGAGATAGTGAGATGTTATGAGTCCTTAGATAAGAAGGCATTAAGAAGAGTTAGGTGAGAGTTAAACCTCTTGTATGTGATGAGCTTCGTTGGACAATGAATGGCGGGTTCCAAGTCACTCTGCTGTCTGGAGATTTCTTTTGACATAATACATAAAAAAAATAGAATCAATGCCCATTTTATAGAAAGATCTATGCTCTGTGAATAAAAAATTGTTTGACTTGACTCTAAAGGGAAAAGTAGAAAAAGAAGAAACGTATGAAGAAGTTATAAAAAAAACTGTAACTAATATTTTTAGAAGACAAATGAGAGAATAAAGATTTCATTAAAAAAACTAGTAGATGAATATGTAGGATTTGCCACGTTTGTTTCTTTGTTTGATCATTTACTTATTTGTTGACATGGGAACAAATAAAAAGTGTTATGAACTGTGAATGGATTTTTATTAAGATATTTGGAATCATTTCCTGATGGTCATGGTTGTTAAAAACTTAAATGTTCCATTGTTCATAGAGTTTTCTCAAGGATTCTGATGCTTTTAGTTTTTATGACTGTAGATATTCTTAGATAACATTTCAGGTCTTTAATAGACTATAAGGATTATCAGTTGTCATTAGTACAATATATATAAACTTTTAGACTGAAGTTCTGGCGTGTGATTCATTCTGGTCCTGTGGATTGTTGATAAAAGTGTAAGGAAGAAAGGGAACTTTAAATCTTAAAGGAACAACTTCCAGTAATTGTATTGCTTTTCTTCCATTTTTTGAAAAATAAAGAATTTTAAAATATGTGAAATATTTAAGAATATATAGGAATCATTTGTTTAGTCGCCTACCTTAACTGTATTAATCTAGTGAGATCAAGTTTGTTTTCAAAGGTTAGTCTTTGAAACAGTTCTACAACTTTTGTTATTTCAAAGAAAATTTGACTGACACTTTCTCAGATCCCTTTTGTAGCTCCTGGGTACCCCTCTGTCGTTTAACTCAATCTTGTTAAGATATTAAGAAATATAAAAGTGACCTTCTAGCCGGGCAGTGGTGGCGCACACCTTTAATCCCAGCACTTGGGAGGCAGAAGCAGGCGGATTTCTGAGTTTGAGGCCAGCCTGGCCTACAGAGTGAGTTCCAGGACAGCCAGGGCTATACAGAGAAACCCTATCTTGAAAACAAACAAACAAACAAACAAACAAAAAGTGACCTTTCCACCTGCTTTGATTCTACAATTTTTAAACTCTTCTATTGCCTATTTTCTCACTAAAATCAAATAAAATTTTACACATGTTAAATATTTGACTCCCTTTAAAATATTGCATATGTGAGGAGAATGTACAAGAGAACTTTTTTTCTATTTTGTGATTGAACAACCTCCAAGCCAGAGTCCTTGGCTTGGATGTAAACAATAGGAACATGTATCAAGTCAAATATATTTTGGTTTGGGAACTATTTATTTGAATTAAATGGATTGTAGAGTCCTACTGTGGTCCATGGCATACTACTACTCTCTGCCCAACACAGCTCTACCGTTTTTCATAGGATCGATTTCAAGACTCATTTCTATTTTTCTAAGTTACTCATGACTGTGTTCGAAGTGCTAACAAATATTCATTCATGGAGAGTGTGCTCTTCTGCATTTGATACCAGTGACCTGTACTTCTGAAATAAAGAAATAGAGTAATCGCTTTCTATAACTTTAAATAAACATCACTGTATTAACATATGTCATATTTCAACATGAAAATGAATAATGCGATTGTAACTTTTAAGTATTTAATGTTTTTCCTGTTTTTATAATTTCTTCATGTATATATATATTTTTTCAACTAAAAATATGCATACATATAAGCTCAGTATTAACATCTTCCATCTAAATTTATAGTCATGGAGTAATGTGAGCCACCTGGTGGTCATCAGAAAGGCAGATTCTCAGACCCCACCCTGATCTTTAGAGTCATTATCCATCAGTGTGGGGCTCATCGGTACATATAGTTGAGTATGAGTAGCGTGAGTTGAGTAGAATACCATTGCCAGTGTGACACTTATAAAAACCAACCTATCAGTGGGTCTATCTGGGATTTCACATTCTTTATCTTAAAAATTATGTATGTTTTACTTTTTGTGTAGAGTTAGCAGCTAATATTTATACTACTTTTAAAAATCCACTCCATTAAAAAGTACCTGTTACCTGATAGCAAGCAGAAAATTCTTGGAAGACACGTTATAATACTACTACTCTCTGCCCAACGCAGCTCTACCATTTTTCATAGTATCGGTTTCAAGACTCATTTCTATTTTTCTAAGTTACTCATGACTGTGTTCGAAGTGCTAACAAATATTCATTCATGGAGAGTGTGCTCGGTGTATCTAATGGCGAATGTGTTCTTTAGTTGATGTGAAAGCAGAGTCATGGTTAAGTCAAATCTTACTACTTTGTCTGTTTCATTTTGTTCGTTCATTTCCTTATTTTTATTTATTCCATGTTTTCTTTTTTGTTTTGTTTTAGTTGGGTCTGGTAAGTTGACATTTTCTTGGCCATCTCCTAATCACCGTGTCACTGTGACTGGAACTTCTCTTCCCCTTCCCATCCATACCCTTCCATGTCCTTCAACCAATCAGCCTCCATGTTTCACTTGTCCTTGGCCACAAAGACAGACTGCACAGAATAAATCTGCGGGAAGTATGGGTAACTGTGACAAAGAGTTAAAGGTAATGGGTTTGCTCACTTTCTGTCTTATTAAGTCATGTGTGTTCTGAGCCCTTGAGTGATTTCCTTCCTGAACGGGATAAGTCATAGGATTGTATCTTGGTAAATGAAGGACAAGCTCATTTAATGCCTCGCTATAGCACTAAACAAACAAAAATTTATGCCAGGAGAACAGTTCAGTTTTGTTTGTTTCAAGTGTGTTGTTTTGTAATTATAATCCAGTAGTTCTTAAATTCAGTTCCTGACTAAACTTGTACTTGGAGCTTCATTTCCTTTTTTTTTTTTTTTTTTTTTTTGATATGAGTTTCATTTCATTTCATATATGAATTAACCAAAGGGGATATATAAATTTTGCTTTTTTTTGTTTTCTTTTAGTGAAGAGCTGTCACTGTCCTTTGTATTTAGTTTAGAAGATTCACTCATTCAGTGGTGCTAACAGAATGCCACATTGAGAGAAATTGTGATACCAAAAGAGGCCAGTGCATCATTTTCACCTTAACTCTCTCTCACTGTTGTTTGCGGACACATACTCACACATGTTGAATGGGCTTTTCAATAGTATGTTAGGTGCTGATCCTACTGAGCTGTTCTTAAGAAAGAAAAATCAAAATGTAAAGAATAGAGATTGATTATTTACAATAATATATCAGTTATTCCATAATTATTAAAATGGCGTTTTAGTAGGATCTTGTTAAAGAATATTATCTAGTTTCCATGGTAGAATTATTGGCAGTTTTCCTATTTCTTCTTGGTCCAATCTATCCACCTTTACAATACCTACTATACAACTATATTGGTTACATCATTATATCCTTTGAGCACAGATAACAAATATTTTAGGATTCAAATCCATTACAATATATAGTCATAAAATATCAGATCTATGTATGTGGTGAATATCTTCAGTCTAAATAAATATATATTAATAGAAATTTATTTGGCCCCTTTTTCCTTAGAGAATAAAACTATATCTGATATCTGACATACATAGAAAAAGGATTTTTTTTCCCTGAGTTTATTTTTTAAAACGTGATATTGCTGTCTTCAAACTCTTAGAGACAAGCAATTCTCTTTATAGGCCTTCTGGGTAGCTGGCACTATAGGCTCATGCCACCACACTAGTCGGAGTAGAATTTTTAAATTTTGTTTCTAAGAAGTCTCTTGTGGCTGATGTCACTGTTGATGTTGGCTAGAGACTGTGCCTACAGAATATAGCAAATCATTTCCAAGCAAATATCCTGTGTGGAAGGATTGCTTCGGGATAAATGTAGTTAGCATAAGGGTTTGTATTCCTTTTTCCCAAATAAGGCTTTGAGGTTTGAGGAGAGCTGGCATTTTATAAAAGAAACAGTTTCTGGCACAGATTCCTAGGCAAGCTCCTGAGATTTGGGATGGAGACCACCCCAAGGCTTCGCTTGACTGAGTGGTTTGAACATTTATATTTCTCTACTTGGATTCCCTTCGTATTGGAAAGTCATCTGCTCCCACACATCTAATTAATCATTTGGTTTTCCTTCATTGAAAGAAACCAAACTCTAGTCTAGATTTCATTTATTATCCAGTCAGCTCTGAGTTTCTAAGTCTGATTCTACTTCAGTTATTCTAAGGAGGAAAATGCTCCCATTTGACTTGGTATAGGAGGGAGCATCTCTGGGCAACCAGGAGCATGCCTGTTGTTATACCTGGGTAATGACAGTGTTAGCTAAACGCATGAGTAAAGCACTCGATCACAATCACAGGTTTTCTACCAATATATGTATGTATGTATATATGTATGTATGTATGTATATATATGTATATATATACACATATATGTACATATATGTGTATATATATACATATATATATATATACGCTAGAACTTCAGTTTGACCAAATTGAACTCCAACTGTGTCTGCCAGCTTTGTATTTTATTTTCTGTAAGTTAGAGAACATTTGAAAACATTTGACCTTATTTTTCAAATATCTTATAATTTTCTAGTCAACTGTTAGATTTTTTCTACTAACCTTAAATTTAAAAAAGAAAAAGAAAAGCAACAAAGAAAGTACATTTATCTAGAAGTAAAGAGACCTAATTACTTTCTTCAGTTTTTATTACAGTATTAACTGTGAACAAATGACATTACATTTTCTTTTTTTAAAGAATGTTTCTATTGATATATTTATGATTCTATATATGTATAGTATGAGGCATCTATTAAATAGGTTTTAATATGCTTTTGTGATGTACTTTTGTAATTATCACATGTATCACATATATAACATTTTATATATAGATAGACATATATGTGTATATAGACACACACACACACACACACATATAAAACACACATACACACACATAGGTATATCAGATACAATTGACCTGGAAATATGACAAAAAAGAAAATTATCTTTCCAAATCTTTTTTTTTTTTAAAGAAACATTCTCCTTGGTTCACAAAGAAACAAAGAAACAAACAAACAAATAAGAAAACAAAGTCATAAATGCAGGCTTGATTTTAGCGGGGAAGAGGAGGGAGGTCACCAGGAATGGGAAGGGAATCAGAGAGAAATGAGTAATGGAGTCACATACCATCAAACACGTCATACACCTGGATGAAGGTGTCAGAGTAAACCCCATTATTACATCTAATTCACATATGCTCATAAGAAAGCTTTTAGAAAGAGAAGACCCTTACTCCTATAAGCTATGTGGTGACATTCTTAGGTACCATCTGAACTTGAGTTTCAATTCAGATTTGTTCTAGGGAGTACCCTTAAGTGACTAACATAACAACTGAACTTTTAAGGAGACAAAGGCCATGAGGGGACAGGCCATGAAATGTAAGTTAAAGGACCAAAGCCCCCTATAAGCTGTTAGAAGTCTGGCACACACTGAGACAAGAGGGAATGATTCGAATTTTCAGACAGCTGATAAGAAGTAGATTCGGAAAGTCTACATATTAAGTAAAAAGCCATACTCACTCAGTACATATTGTTTGATTTTTTTTTTCTTTTTCCTGTGCAATGCCCAGCCCTGACACAGGCTCCAACTCCCCACCCAAGCCTGCTCTGTCAGCATACATACCTTTCAGCTGCCATTGCCCTCAATGTAACTGATGCAATTTTCTGACACACTATTGACTGGTGGATGAAGTGGCCATTCACGTCTGTCTAAATCAAACAGTTTGGACAAAGCTGGCAGTATTTATAATGTCAGGATGAGCAGATGTTCTGAATTTGCCCTCATTTCCATATATATTCTGTTTGAACATGCCCTTGCCCATGTAAATGAAGGGGGCATGTGACTCCACTATTGCTTTAAATCCATTTCTATTCGAATAATTGGACTGAAGATTTTAAATGGCTCTAATTTGCATGGTAGCATTTCAGGAGCTTTTGAGGTAAATTAAAGTAATTTCAGCCCCTGCCTGTATCAGGAGATCTTGCATGTGCGTGATTAGACATCATTCACCTTGAAGCAGCTCTCAGTGAGAAAAGATAATATTTATTCATACAATAATTTTCGGGTATGATTTGAATGGAAAGGGTCAGCTTGTAGCTCAAGAATTCTTCTAACTGTGAGGACTAGTTCCAGGTCTAGGTTAAGTAATAAAGCTCTTCACAATACAACTCTATTTCATTCTCTAAATATGCACTTAGCAATTTTCCTTTAAATGAAGGGTGGGAGGTGGCCAGTTATTCTACTGTGGTGTAGCAAATGAAGGCAGGACTATGTAGGGAATGTGGTGCAATGATCTGACGGTGCATGTTTTGTTTCTTTAGAGCCACCACACTTTGTTGTAAAGCCTCGTGACCAGGTGGTTGCCTTGGGACGAACTGTGACTTTTCAGTGTGAAGCAACTGGAAATCCTCAACCAGCTATCTTTTGGAGGAGAGAGGGAAGTCAGGTATAACTGTTTTCTAACTTTTCTTTTTTACTGAAAATACGGGTTATTAGTTATTTGCGAAGAAAAAAAAATCAAAGGATTGTGAAATTATAGACCAATCACATTAGCAAGAAATGAATTAGTCAAAAACCACAGAAATGTTTAGAATGAAAAGGGAAGAGAAAGGGGTCCCCATTTGAATTCTTAGAGCCATTTTCAATGTCTTATTTTAATACTCAGAGTTGTGTGTATAAGCCATCATTTTGCCATATAAATATTCCTTTTATTTTGAAACTGTCCACACTAATAAAGACTGGTCTATTCTCTCTATTTAATTCAGCTGCCTTTCCTGTTAGGCAGCTATCTAGAATCACACACGAACAGGTTTAAGATTTTATTTGAAATGAAACAGAGGTAAGGCTTATTCTACATCTGTTCTCTAGAAGCTCAGGAGTGGTTCTATCTTCTGAAGCTCCAAATGATGTAAAATTCCCCTTAGCATCAGTACCATGTCCCCTAGCGGTCCATACTTTCTAGTCTTTAAACTATCATGTGTACTTATCAGCTGCAGGTAGATCGTGTTTTCTAAACACTCTATAATCTAGAATATTAACTCCTGTGTTGTCAGGTTTCTGCATAATACCTAAAGCAAAGGCAGAGTTTCAAATCTCTTCTTATCTCATCTCTGTGATTTTCCTTTCCTTCTTAAATAAGGTGAAATACTTGGAAAAATTAATTCTGTTCATTTTCGGTATGGTCATTCCTTGGTCTGTCTTATTGTTGCTTGACTCAGTGTTGGGAATATTGTGGTCCTGCTTCTAAAGATTTGTAGAAAATGCAAGGATATAGCTTACTGTGATCTTTTAAGGGTAGGGCTACCAACTTCAAATTTTTTTTTATTTTATTCTGGTTGACAAGCATCAGTTTGAATATAGCATGTAGGCTGTCATTTGAATTCTAGTATCTTGGTAGGTTCTAAGATACCCCACTTAGTCCCACAAAATTGTTTGCTGAGAACAAGTTAAAGACAAGAATTAATAGAACTAGAAGAATTGAGATCGGATTATGCAGGAATATCTTTATAGCAAAAATTGTAGTCCACAAGATGTCCTTCTCGGTAGTGTGACACTTCAACTGAATTAACTTCCAAAATTTTTAATTACTTTGGTTCAACATTGCAAATCATTTTGCATAAAGAGTCACTAAAACTTGCTACACCAAGTACATAATCCTTTACAAACTGACTCTTGCTAAATAACATCAAAACTTTACAAGTAAAACACTCTCCTTGGTTAGGAAAAGGTCAGTACACTTGGGTTCCTGAAAAACAACATGTGAAGTACAAACTTCTAAGGAATTGCATCTTTTTGTTCAATTCTACATGGACTTCCAAACCTCCATAACCTGCATTCCTATCTCCTAACAGGAGAACACCATACACCACTGCTAAGTGATGGATAAGTGGTTCAGAACAGTAGTGATCGACCATAGGAGAAAATGCTCGTAATGGGGCCAAAATGGCATCCTTGAGTGTAGTTTATCGGAATTAGTTTAAATCTCCAATTTGTTTATGTATTGTATTATTAGCCATTCATATGCAATGCAAGATTTTTGTTGTCATTTGCATAAATGTATTTTAGTCTCTCAACATTTAGTCTCCTTGTATGTTCAATATTATTCTCAAACTGATGGTTATAAAAATGCATGTGAGAGTATTGAGAATCTTAACATTTTTCATATAATTTCATTTAGCTTTGTATTAAAGGCTTTATGTATTTAATAATATGTATTTATACATGTGCACATCAATATATATGGTTTGTGGTGAAAGAATATTTAGTTTATGTGTGTATATATATGTGTGTATACATGTATATATTTACATGTATATTTACAAGTGTACACATTAACTTCACCACACTATTCAGACCTAGCGGTTAACCTATTTCTATTCTTTCCTCCCCAATTCTGGTTTCAGAATCTGCTTTTCTCCTACCAGCCTCCACAGTCCTCTAGCCGATTTTCAGTTTCCCAGACAGGGGACCTCACTGTTACGAACGTCCAGCGGTCTGATGTCGGTTACTACATCTGTCAGACTTTGAATGTTGCTGGAAGTATCATCACAAAGGCATATTTGGAAGTTACTGATGGTAAAGTAAAATATTTCCTTTCAAAATAATCCAGATTGTTTTAGGATTTGGAAGAGCCTCGTGGATGTTCTCGCATCAAGCTTTGCGGTCCTCCTTACGGCTGTCTCAGTGTAAACTAAAGAGGGTGTCCGTACAGTAGCCACTCTATTATAAGTCTCTGTGTACTGATCAGATTCCTAAAACTGCAGAGGTTCTGCATGAATAATTTCATTCTGACGAGCTGAACACAGGAAAGTGTTCAAGTTTCAGAGAAATGTAAAACAGGACAAAGTCTTAGAGAGTCTGTACACTCCCAATAGAACCCAATATTTCTACTATTTTCTCTAAATGAAAAAGAATGAGAATTGATCATGATTTCAAAAGCTGACAAATAACAATAGGATAGGTTTTCTGCATAGTCTTGATTCATTCTATTAATCAATTCCCTAAACATGGTCGGCTATTGCCAAATACATTATAAAGACATGGTAATTGAGAAAAATTTCCAACCTGCAAAATACAAGTAGTAATCTTCTGAAAATGTGGAAGAAATTATAAATTGCTTATAAATATGTTTATACATGTGCACATATATATATATACATTTGTGATATAAGATTTTAGTTTATGAAATATATATTTCATAAAATAAAATGTCTATGAATATATGAAATAGATATTTATAGATATATGTGCATGTATTTACTGTACATGTTAAGATACCTATACATATATTAAATACATATATTTTAGATACATAAAATATATTTACATGTATATAGCATGTGTAATATACATATTGATACAGTACATTTGTGTACATTTATGGGTATGTGAGTGTATAATCAAAAAAGCATTACTCTAAACATCTTTAAAATTACAAGGACATGCTGTTTTTTTATATCGAATTTATTTAAAAGCTTAAAATTATTTTGCAATTCCAAGCAGCAGATTAAGAGTCCTCAAAAGCAAGCACTTCATTGTCTTTCAAGGAAAAAGGTGACACCAGAATGAGGCAAGAGAGTCAGAAGTAAAAGATGACAGCCATTGCTTCTTTCCAGTTGACTGTGCTGTTTGTGTGTCTTTTGTGTTTGTGAGTGGATGTGTGTGGTGCAGGGGGAGGCCATAGGAAACTTCAGGTGCCTTCTACTTGTTATAGAGATGAAGTCTTTCATTGACTGGGGACTGGCCAGGAAGCCTAGGCTTGCTGACTAGGGAGCTCTCAAGATCCTGCTGTCTCTGCCTCCGCAGTCCTACGACTAAATACACACAAAATAGTTGCTCCATCATTATTTCTAGAAGAGACCATGCTTTTCACATTTAACCTCATTGCCATTTTATTTAACTTCAGATGGGCATAGATAACTGCACAATACATAGTCTCTGTTCCGTTCCACGGGTCTGCTTGCTCTACTTCACATAGACTTGGCTGTTGTAGCTTCAAGTCTTAAAGGCTGATGGGAGTCTTCAACTTTTAATTTCTTATTTTAGTTTTGTTAAACTGGCCAAAAAGAAAATCGCATAAGGATATGTACCCTAGTGAGGGCTGGAAAGATAACTCAGCAGTAAAGAGCATTGTCTGCTCTTCCAGAGGTCCTGAGTTCAATCCCCAGCAACCACATGGTGGTTCACAACCATCTATAATGTGAGCTGATGCTCTCTTCTGGCATGCAGATAGAGCACATATACATAAAATAAGTAAATGAATCTTTAAAAAAAAGACTAAATACTCAAAGTTGTAAGTTTTTTATTTTGACTCTTCATAATATTAAACCATCCACTCAGAAATTATGTATATCCCATATGCATCTCAATTTATTTAGTTTTTCTTTAATATCACTCAATAATGTCTGCTGTTTTCCAAATATAAATTTTGCATGTGCTTTCTAATTCCACCTGCCTTTCTTGATGCGTCTTTATGTGAGTTTAAATTTTCCATTCTTGAGTGGTTTGAAGAAAGTGCTTATTTGTGCAGTTAAATTTTTGTGTATAAACTTTTCATCAAGCAACCTTGATAAATTCCTTCATTTTTCTAACTTTTTCATGTAAATTATTCTGAAATTTTTATGTGCAAAATCTAGCAACTAAAAACAGAAAGTCCTACTTGTGTATAAAGAGAATATATATAAATAATATAATCTACACGTTTCCTTTATAAATGAAGAAGTATATATTATATACCCCTTGTCTCCTTTTCTCACCCTCATTGTCTGCACCATGAGTAGAACTCTAACTGTAGACATATTATTCTTTATTGTAACTTTGAAGGAAAACGTTCAATTTCTCAAGTTGAGTTGGATTTTGTTGCTAACCCTGAATGTGGCAGATTTCCCAGGGATGCTTATTCTAGAAGAGTAGCCTGGAGGTCTCAGGATGTTTAGTGTCCTTCAGTGTGCTGTACAGTACACACTTGACACTCTGAAGGCTCTGTTCTGAATACCATGATGCTTGCATGTTTCTCTATGCAGGGCTGCTTCGGTGTCTTCCCTTGTTGCACATGTATATTATCTTGAATTTCACTTTCTATGGGGACTTTGCCCTAACACATTAAATATGAGTCCTATGCCTCCAACCTTGCCATCTGTACACAGGTTTATTCCATAATTCCATATGTTTCATCCTCTATCTTGTGTTCCTCTGTTATTCATTCCAATCCAACTTTCATGAAATTTGAGCCATTTTCTGTTTAGTCAAGTCAATATTTGCCTAGTATCCACCCTAGATCTAATATAATAGATGCTTAGTAGATATTGTTGAGTGAGTATCAGGAAGAAAAACAAAACAAAAACAAAATAACAACACACACAAAAAGCAAGAAATAGCTAGCTCCTAGGGAGAATTCAAAACCAGGATTGTCTCTGTCATAAACTTCATTGTCTTATACTTACCTATGACACATCCTATACATTATACTGAAAATGCGTTTGTGGTCCATGCTGTGCATTATAGCCATTAGATCATAATCATGAGGACCACCTAATAGAAAGTAGAGTTCCAAAAATTGCTCATATACTTATAATTGCAACTTTGTATGGCTATCTATGAAATAAGATAAAACTGCTGAACTTTTCCCAGATATCTCTATTCTCATAATTAAAAGCAAAGATTTTTAGGTCAAGGAAATGGCTCACTCCATAAACTGTCTGCTGTATACTCCTGTGAGTCTGAATTTGGATCCTCAACCCTCCCCCCCCCCAAAAAAAAGCCCATCAGGGGCACAAGTCTGTAAGTTCAGAACTAAGCAGGCCAATTTCAAGTCTTCCCAATAAGTAAGTTCCAGGTTCACAGGAGACCCTGGCCCAAAAAAATGTGAAGAGCAATAGCGGAAGATACCCAAAGTAGAGCTCTGGTCTGCACAGTACAAACACACACATACACAAACACACACACACACACACACACACACACACACACACACACACACCCATACAATGGACTTGTCCTTTATAGTTATGGCCATAATCATAGCAAAGCCTGGCAATGTCAATTTTTTTTATACTACCAAACCTGTTGACCTGTTTGCTTGTAGACCTAGTATGTTCTCCATGTCATGTGATTTGTCTTCTTGACCTTCTATATTGTTGGCAAATACAAGGGAAAGGCATAATCAAGCGTAAGGCAGGAGGGAAGGAGCAGCTGTCTCTGCTGTGACGCCTGCACCTGACGTTCAGCCTTCCTGACATTGTACAAAGCATGTGTACATTTATATCTGCTTACTACTAGATTACAAGAAAAAGAAAGATTATCAAAAAACAATAATATTGAAAACTACTTGTTTCTATTTCTGATAAGCTGAGTTTGCAGTAAAACAAGACTGCTCTCTAGCTCCTTTTGTAGTTAGACGAGTTGCTTGACTTTAAAGTTTCAGTCTCTAATTCCTAGAAGGAATATTTATAACACTGTATACCTAAAATCTTCCATTTTTAATAGATAGCTTTTTAAAGCACTTGAAAATAGACTATCGAAATATTTACTTTGATGTTCGTTGATGTACACATGTGCATTTTTCATACATGAACCACTCAATAACTGTAGTTTTTACTGAACATCCATATGGCTCACTTCATTACACATTTCCAATTCTTGCACTCTCTGTTCTATTGCCTGATATTTCTTTTGCATAATTCCAGTGTAAGGTATTAAACACCGATTTGAAATCTTTCTTACGATCTGTAAATTTAGATTTTATGTATCAGTGGGCCGTATTTGTTGATATAAACTAAAGCATTTCATTAGTATTCTATACCCATTGATGAATACACTGTGGTTTTGTTTTCTGAGCCTAGAAGTGTGAAAGTGTTTTAATGAAGTCTTATATTTACAGCTCTGATTTACATATTAGCTTTTGTATAGTACTTGTGAATGTCTGGCCTTTTGCAGTTCCCTAAGCACATTCATGACTACTATTTTATCTCAGGATCCACTGAGTACTCCTGACCTGATTTGAACAAGTTTCAGTGCCTTCATTTTATAGATTTAAAAACGTGGAGAAATTGGGCGAGATGGCTCAGTGAATAAAGCATCCCTGCAAATGAGAGGACCAGCATCTGAATCCTCGGAGCCCATGTAAAAGCCCCTGGCAATCCCAGGACTCAGAAGGCAGTAACACGGGATCCCTGGGGGATGTTGGTACCTAGGCTAACCTGTATTGTGATGCTCCTGATTCAGTAAGACACTTTTGACCCATTAAATAAAATGGAGAGCAATGAGGGAAGAGACCAGACTCAACCTGTGGTCTCTACATGCATGTTCATGCTCATGCATGGACACAAGGACACACACCACACATATACACAAGCAAACAACACAAATAAAGTGGGAATTAAAAAACTAACCACAAGACACATGGCAGATGATGGAAATGTCTTTTTATTGCTTTGTTTTTGTTACCTACCCAGTAGAAATGGTGCAGACATAACTGACAGAGCAAGAAAACCCATCAGTAAACCCGCTTAGGGTAGGATTGGGGAGGTATACCTGATCCCTTGTAAAGCAACTCTGGGCAATCAGATCTAACTTATAATAGACCCCTGACATTTGATGACTTCTAAATATAGCAAGTCTACCAAATGTGAGCCATCTTAGCACTAGACGTACTGATAGTCAGTTGGAGTGAAGCACTCTGTTACTAATTCAGTTAATGTCTAGAAGTATCTGTTCATTCTGATAATCAATGGAACACAGGTGGTCTCATAAATTGCCCAGTGGATTTACCAGGCATCTGCAATTCGATTTTAGTAAGCCTCCATATATAATACAGAGAGGATGTTTAAAAGCCTGAGTGAAGGAATTGTTGGCTTCCTTTTCCCTCCAGTGTGGTATCTGAAACACTTCTGCCAAGCTTAAATATTCAGCCTTCTCATTTCCTCACTCCACTGGCAAACTTCACACCAGTAAAGATGGCAAGGCAGGGAACTGGAAGCACAGGGTGCAAACGCATAGCTGCTGATTTCACTTAATTGCTTTCTTTTTATGGGAATGCATAAAACTAATAATTATTGCATGATAAACGAGGAACAAATTGAAGTGTGACTCCAGCTTGTGAAAATCTTTGGTGCATAAAACTTTGAACATGACACATCCAGATTCGCAAATTAATGCATCCAAAATGTAGTTCCTATGGCAGCCAGACTCCTTCAGTCAGACAACTTGTTAGAATTCTCTCTCATATATTTGCATCTTTTTTTTTCTTCTTTAAACTCTGAGATCCAGAATTTTAAAGCTTAATAATTGAAAACAATTTCCTGAAATTAAACAAACAACTTGAATTCATTTTAAAAGAATCTAAGTATGCTAAGTATGCTAAGCGGTCTCAATCAGGAGATGGGAACGTTTTTCTAATTTTGTACTTCTTCCTCTATATTTATTTTAGAGTCTCAACTAAAATGGTGACTTTAAGACATAACAGTTTTCACGTGTTTTATATTTTACAATAATTTTATTTAATTAAAATAAAATCTTTCTTCTTTAATCCTTTTTCAATAGGTTTAAGTTAGTATTAAAAACAGTCTTGCTATGTGGTGGTACCTTTGATCCCAGCACTTGGGAGGCAAAGGCAGATGGATCCCCAGGTTTGAGGCCAGCCTGGTCAACATAGTGAATGCCAAGATACCAAGGTCAACACAGAGAAACCCTGTTTTAAAAATTAGATGGATGGATGGATGGATGGATGGATGGATGGATGGATGGATGGATGGATGGGTAGGTGGATGGATGGGTGGATGGATGGATGGGTAGACAGACAAACCGACAGACAGACAGGTAGGTAGGTAGATAGCTAGACAGAGGGTTTTATGAATGCTATGTCTCTGCCGTGGCTTATCTTTTTATTTGCCTGTTTTATAAATGAGAAAAGAAAGAAGGCATGGAGTTGTATGGATGGGGAGGTGGGGTGGATCTAGGAGGAGAAGAAGGGTAAATTGTAAGCTAAACATATTGTGTGGGGAAAAGTATATTTTCAATTAAAAGAAAACTGATAGTATTGACTGGAATTCATTTGCCATGTGTGTTTATTCTAAGCATGTGTGCCACGCGTGGATGTCAACCTCACTTATCTCTCTGGAGTAGCCACCAACAATATGATACTGAGTAACTTTTCAGTGATTCTGAATCCATTATAGAGTGGTGATGATATTTTTTAACCCATGTGTATATTTCAGTAGAAAAAAAAATCATCCCAACATCCGAGACATTGCTCAATGGATAAAGGGCTTGCCTCACAAGGGTGGAGAATGGAGTTTGTGCACCTACAACCAATGTAAAAGCTGAGTGGGTGAGGTGTTGAGCCTGTAATCCAAGCATTCAGGAGATTGGAGGGGATTTCCTGGAAAGCCGGCTGTCTGGACTGGCCAAACCTAAAATTCGTGCTTCAGGAAGAGGCTGCTTCATAAGTAAAGCAGAGAGCGATATTAAGGCGCTCAAGATCAGCCTCTGGATTCTGCACTCACATGCATGGGCATGCATGCATGCACAGCCACATGTGTGCTCTCACACACACCCCACACACGTGTGGATACATACGCACAAAAATACAGATATCCCAAACGGGATATCTGATGTACACATACACAGTACACACACACTATCCCAAAAGAAGAAAGAAGAGAAAGAAAGAAGGGAAAGAAACAAGGGAGGGAAGGAAGGAAGAAGGAAGATAGCAGACTATTCTGAGATTAAAAAAAAAAGAGAGAGAGACAGCAAGTTCAATTCTATTTGTTTATAAATGAAAGTCCAATGCACCTTTTAAAATTCAAAATTGTCAAACATTCTGCATGGTAGCTTCATTTCATGGTGATGGTGGTGGTTGTTAGAGACAAAACAATTATGAAATCAGGTTGACCTTGGTTCATTCATTAAAATCTGTCTCATACATTTCTATGGGATAAATGGGTTAAACGGTTCTATTTCTTGTGCTTCTCTGTGTTTACAGTATTCTGTTCTCATCATTATGAACCTTCTTCACCAGCTACAGCCTTTATTCAATTTCTGAGCACTTAGATCAGTCCCTAGATAATGCAGCGTGCTCAGATCTAGTTGGTCATTTGAAAGGCGTACATTGTATCTCATTTTAATATTCCTAATCAGTGCATCATGTAAATGCATTCTGAATAATGCATGTCTCCACTTTAATTACTTGTTTAATTATCTTTAGTTTTTTTTTTTTTTCTCAAAAGCCTACAGCAATGGCTGTTGCTCAGATGATTAGAAAATTGCTTCCAGTTGCAGAAATCTATTTCCTGTTGTTTCTTTTGGCAGTGATTGCAGACCGGCCTCCCCCAGTCATTCGACAAGGTCCCGTGAATCAGACTGTAGCAGTGGATGGTACCTTAGTCCTCAGCTGTGTGGCCACAGGCAGTCCAGTGCCCACAATTCTGTGGCGGAAGGATGGAGTCCTTGTTTCAACCCAAGATTCTCGGATCAAACAGCTGGAGAGTGGCGTGCTGCAGATCCGCTATGCTAAGGTAACGTGCAAAGACATCATGGACTTCCTGCTTGGGTCTTCCACTTTATTCTTTTAGGCAGCACCTAGCATTCCCCATGAAGGAGTTAGAGAAAGGTTCTACGGAGCTGAAGGGTTTGCAGCCCCTTAGGACAAACAACAATTTCTAACTAGTACCCTCAGAGCTCCCAGGGACCCAACCACCAATCAAGGACTATACAGGGTGGGACTGAATGTTCTGGCAACATAGAGGATCGCAAATTCGATCATCAATAGGAGGAAAGGACCTCGGCCCTGTGGAAGGTTTTGTGCCCCAATGTAGGGGAATGCCAGGGCCAATAAGTGGGAGAGGGTGGGGTGGCAGGCATGGGGAGGGGGGAGGCAAAAGGGGTTTGTTCTTGTTTTTGTTTGTTTGTTTGTTTTTTGGAGGGGAACCTGGGAAAGGAAAAATTTACATGTAAATAAAGAAAATATCTAATATAAAAAAAAAAGAAAGAAAGATATACAGTCTCCTAGATGAAATACTAAATAAAAATACTAATACACTTTAATGGGATGCATCATTTGTTCAGACATGCCACTGAGCCTGCCTGAGGTGATTTGACTCATAACTTAGATTATGGCAAGTAATTTAAGGTCGTCCTATGGAGAAGGAGGAAAATGCTTTGGAAGACATTGAGGAAAGTGCTTGGGGACCTGAGAGAGGGAGTGTGTGTGCCTTCTGTGTGTGTGTGCATGTGCGTGGGCCTGTGTGTGCGTGTGTGTGCGTGTGTGTGTGTGAGATCATGCAGGCATCTTGTAAGTAGTCAGCAAGGTAAATTTTCTAGTATTGTTTTATGCACAGTGGACTCATCGAGCAGTGTTTCTGTTGTTACTATATGGCTCAGCATTTTGCAATTACAGAATATCATACATATGGATACTGCTTATAAAAGCTATGCACGAACTCAGTGCCCATTTCAAACCATTGTGCTACATGATTAAAAAAAAAAAAAAAAAAAAGCCCACAGATTGGTGGAAACAAATGTAGGAATTTACCATCCAGGATCATCTCATATCTGTTCCTTCAGGACACTTTTACATTGTTTTGATTTTGATTTTCTTTTGAGGTCTTGTTGAGACAAGCTTTTGAGGCATATGAAACAAGGGCACTGGGCAGCGATCAGCAATCTTTTCCATTGCCTGGATTGGTATCGTGGGTGGCTTCTTTGGGTTGGTGTGCCACAGAAGTTGCGGTAGTGTTCCTCTTTATGGCAACCATCGCAACCTTGTTCCTGCTCTTGCCAGAGCCGGATGACAATGTTATCTGAAGATAATAGTTGTTACATTAATCGGAAGGACATGGCTTTAGCATGCTGCTCCCAGTTTTAGGTTAAGCCAGAGTTTACTTTTGGCTTCAGTTTGCAGAAGGGAGAATGCTTGTTCCATCAAGAGTTTTAGGTTTATGTCTGAGACTGACTTAAGTTTTATAGTAAGGGAGGAGGAGTATAAAGTGGACAATTTAAGAAGATATCATATAATTTGTATTTTCCTAATCTTTGATGCTAAACCTAGTCTGTTAAAGAGATAGATAGATAGATCGATAGATAGATAGATAGATAGATCACAGGATAACCATATAGGGACTCTTTATTTCTATCTTCATATAATATTTTCCTTTATGTTTCAAGAAAAAAAAATACATTCAATTACAGGGACATTTCTGGTTTGCAGATTTTAATGTAGTTATCTGTATTTGTGGGCTATTGACGAAGCTGTAATTGTTTTTCCAGCCCAGAGAGGTCTTGATGATTCCAAGTATTTCTTTTCCATGTGCTTTTGCAGCTGGGCGACACGGGTCGGTACACCTGCACCGCATCAACCCCCAGTGGCGAGGCCACGTGGAGCGCTTACATCGAAGTCCAGGGTAAAGTTATGCCTTTCCTCTTAAAGCTTATTTCGACAAACAGAGCCGATGTCCTGACCCACAGGAAGGCAAGTTCATGTGTTGCCTGCGTTCATGTGCCAGTTTTTGTATGTATAAATGGTTTTTCTCCTTCCACTCTTGTTAGAATTTGGAGTTCCAGTTCAACCTCCAAGACCCACGGATCCCAATTTAATCCCCAGTGCCCCCTCAAAGCCCGAAGTTACAGATGTTAGCAAAAACACAGTCACTTTATCGTGGCAACCAAACTTGAACTCAGGAGCAACCCCAACATCTTATATTATAGAAGCCTTCAGGTACAGTAAGAGGGGTTCTTGCAAGCCCCCCTCCCTTTTTTTTTTGCCTTTTTTTCTTTTCTGTTTTTCCTTCTTTTTTTTTTTTTTTCATCCCATGTTCTTGTTCTAATGAATGTATCTCTCCTTAGCCATGCATCTGGTAGCAGCTGGCAGACCGTAGCAGAAAATGTGAAAACAGAAACATTTGCTATCAAAGGTCTCAAACCCAATGCAATTTACCTTTTCCTGGTGAGAGCAGCTAATGCGTATGGGATTAGTGATCCAAGCCAAATATCAGATCCAGTGAAAACACAAGGTAAATATTGATTGACTGAAACACCTACTTGTCCTTAGATGTTATTATTACACTGGTATGATGTTTGTGTTACATGCTAAGGTAGCACATTTGCAACCTTTTTTTTTTTTTTTTTTTTTTTTTTTTTACTGCACAACTCGAACTATAGTTTTCTGAATTGAGACTATCAAGATGGATAACACACGGAATTGCTCCTCCTAGGATTACAAATCCACTAAAAATACCCCGTGATTCTATTTGTATATTCTTTTCAATTTTGTGAATTTTAAGCCAAGTATCTTAATCCTATCACGGTTGTATATGAAATCGAGTAAATTCGTTGGGGGACAAAATTCAGTTCACAAAAGCTCCAAGATAATTTTTCAGAATTCCCACCTAAGTTAACTCATGTCATGTGAAAATCACCCAGAGGCAGGCGACCATTTGAAACTCTGTCTTTGTGCCTCTGTGTAATCAACATCCTGGAAGCCATGGAGAAAATATTTTGGGCCTTTGGTTGTTTTTATGTGAGGCATGATATGAAACTTTTAAATGGAAAATAAAGTATATTTTGAGGAAAGCTGGGTGGAGATGAGAGATCAAAACTGGAGCTATTTAAAGCCCACTACCACATGGAAATCAGAATATATGTTCCTTCGCTTTTTTTGTAGATTGACATTTTCATCTTTTGACAGAGTATATTTCCTTTCTACCCTCTTACTCTTTCTATTATTTTAATATTCTCCTAGAAGGAAAATATTATTTTCATATTCTCCTTGAAGGAAAAGTTATACTTATTGGACTCCGTCTTTAACTTTTCTTTAAACCAATTATCGTTATAATTAAAGTATGCTTGTTTTTACCTTAGCAAACGTGAGTCTAGAGGTGATTAGAAATGCATGATTGTTTCCCCACACACAAGAGCATGAACTCTGAGTGAACGTTTCCAAAGAAAAAAAAGCGTGGACTAGTTATATATAGTGAGAGAAACAATCACACACAAAGCATCTAAAAGACTTAAACAGCTTTCTTGTTGGTATTGGTATGGGAGAGCAGACAACAGCAGTGTTACATAATCTTTTAGAGTTCATCTAAATAGTTGTTTGGGGAGAACATTTTGCTTTTGAAATCTCTGAGTAGGTAAAGCGGAGTCGCAGGACACACCCATGTCTGTTCCTTGTGTATTGAATTCAACACACCCAGATGCCTGCATTTGCTAGTGTGAGTCACCTGCTCAGAAGCCTTAATAGACTTGGATCCTGCCTTGAGGCGTGTGAGGTTTGCCATATCAGATACGCACTGGTAGAGAATGTAGAAATGACAACAGCTTCTTACTGAGTTTAAACTTCCCTCCCCAAGTAGAAGTTTCTACCCACCTATCCTCTGTCTCTCTCCAGACGAATCTGGATGCCAGTGTTGATGACTGACTTCATGCTGTTCTTCCATACTCATGGGAAGGGTTTGGGGGCATCCTCATTTGTAAAGGACAATATTTTTTGTATGTTTTATGAAGATCATTTTTCCTTTTATTTGGGATAAAACAGCCTTCTTCAGATGCATCATTAGTAAAACAGTATAAGAAAAGGAATCTGTGTCAACCAGGAGACTGACTTGCGAAATATGCATATCATTTTGAAATAAAGGGCATTTTCCTGTCATCTCTTGAGTCTAGCCATGTGGTGCTGAGCAAGTTGATCAGTCCTAAATGTCATATCTCCCTGAGTATGAAATGAGGCTAACTAAACTCACTTCCCTAGAGTTGACAAGGATTATTACTAATTATTAATAATGCATGCAAGATTTTTTTAAGTCATAGCAAACATGAGTTTCTTTCGGCATCTAAACTAAGAATAAAGAAGGTTCGTAGAAAAATTCAGTTATCATAACAGTACAGAAAGTAGCAAGTGAAGCCAAATGAGAGGATCAATTAAATATATCTTGACAGCTTGGAATGATGAGCCAGCACTAACAAGATTAAAATTAATAGAGTAAATTAAAAAATCTGGTACTTGAATTATAGTTTGAAAAATTAACTATAAAAGGCTGGAATGAGTGGACTTAAGGAGGGGGCTTAAGGAGGGGGTGTTCATCGGGGCTCAGTGAAGTGCGCAGACTCCAGCTGAAACCGACTCTAAGATCTGTCTGCGTTCACTGAATGATGTACTTGCCAAATGACCAAAGCTCATCCTTACTGGGATTTTCAGAAATAGGTCAGAATCAAGTCATCTTCTCCTTGTATTTTGAACTGGTGAGATCATGAATTGTGTAGTGCACTAGATGTGAACACTACATTTGCAGGTTGACTCTGAAAATTTTGTTTTATTTTGGTTGGAACTGTACTGTGAATCAAACCCGGGGCCTCAGTCCCAAGATCATACCTCACTGCTGAGCTCTACCCCCCAGCCCTGACCACTGAGCCTCTCTACCCCAGCCCCAACCACTGAGCTCTGTCCCAGACCTGACCAACTCCATAGTCTGCTAGGAAGAGACCAATGACAAGACTTGGTGAATGAATGGCTGAAAAATCAATCCTAATAAAAGAAATTCAAGAGTCTTGATATGCCTAAGCCAAAGCCAAAAACCATATAAAGATAGGAGATCCTCTTCTTACCATCTTACGTGACTATGATGTAGAAGACAGGCCTCTCCTCACTCCAGACAACCAAAGAGGACCAATCAGGAGAAGTAACTAAGGCATGATTCATTGTTTAGCTCTTGGTCTGCCACTGAGACACAGAATAACCTACATCAGGATAATGGCACAGACTTGGCAGTGAACCTGGCAGCATTTGGTTCTGCAAAGGAATATCACCTGTGTGGCTGTCAGATAGGGGTTATGTGGGTCTTGTCAGAGTGCAGGGCCATTCTGACTCCATAGGCCCTATCCTTGAGCAATTCCTGAGCCTTAACTTTTAATGGAAATGAACACATATATAGGGTATTACGCAGTGCACCTAGGGTTCATCCGAAAATGCCGGTATGTGCCTGAGGAAAAGGAGCAATAAGAGTGCGACACTCAAGCTTGAGGGCCTGAGTCCAGTCCTTGGCATCCATGTGACAAGTAGAAGAGTTCTTGCCGAGCGTGCGTAAGGCCCTGGGTTGGGCTGATGGGAGGGAGAATGCTATCTTCCCCAAGTCACCTGAGCTGTGGTCACCCTGAGGGAAGGTGCTCAGACAGATCCAGGGTTTGTTTCTATTTTCCTATTCCTTCTGCTTCCCTCTCTCCTTGGAGTCGGTAGCTTAGGAGCAAGCAATGGAGAGCAGAGAGAGAGAAAAGAAGATGCGCCTGAGACGGCCTAGTCACAGCGAGTGTTTTCTCCATAGCATGGTCTGCATGCTGTACGCCAGCATTGGGATGACAGTATAGGGAAATGGGAAACCGGGGAGGTCAGAAATTATCCCAACACAGTTATCATCTTGCTCATTTATTTATTTTTAGTTTTGTTCTGTTCTGTTTTGCTTGTTCACAAAAAAGGACTCATTGTGTAGCTTTAACTATCTTGAACTCACTCTGTAGACCAGGCTGGCCTCAGATTCTCAGAGACCCACCTGTCTCTGCTTTCCAAGTGCTGGGATTAAAGGCGTGTGCCGCCATGCCCAGCCATTTTCCTTATTTATAAACTTATTTTTTGGGTGGGGCATACAGACAGCCAGGTGGCTCAAATGTTTAATAATGGTTGCCCCATCCATGCTCTATGCCGTTCATCTTGGTTCTCTGGACTCCACAAATATCATTTAAATATTCATGGTTTTGCTTCCTTCTTTTTTT
>JADRCD010232828.1:0-18892 GCA_019843815.1 Montemys delectorum
GGTCTGCTGAGACCACTTACTGAGATACAGTGTATCCATGTCACTCCGAAGTCTTTCAGAAAGTCTCTCTTGAATACCCTCTCCTTCTCTCCATTCTTTTCTTTCTTTGGTGGGGTAACTAGGGACTAGAAATGAAGCAGCTTTGTGGTTCTGTTTTGTTTTGTTTTGTTTGTGAGGGAAAAGTTGTTGAATCTATTCTTAAGAATGTTTGAATTCAATTCTTCTTGCCTGAGGATGATATTTTTTTCTTAGATGATTGTTCTTTGAACAAGCAGTAAGGAAGCAAAATGAAATTGGGAGGCTGCATGCTCTCTTCCTGAAAAGAAGCTTCGGGGCTTTGGGCCAAAATGTGGCTGGAAATGAATTTTAGAAACATCCATAGCGGGCAGCCTCAGCTGAGCAGCCTGCTGATGACAGGCACACTCCCCCAGGACTGCAGAAGCCCTTCACAGCAGTGGGCATGCTGGGATGCTCCCAGCGTGGGGCTGTTGGAGAAGGGGCCTCAGTGGGAACTACTGGGCTACTCCAGGCAGGGGATTTCTTAGTGCACTTACTCCCCACCCCACCTTGCACACCGCAATTCTCACGAGCAGGTCTGGAATCTGTCTGCTTTGCTTGTTTCCATAATTATACTGACTATCTTTCTCATCACTGTTTCCAAATACCTGGCAAGAAACAACTTATGGGAGGTTCAAAGATAAGTTTGATTCAGACTTTCAATCCAGAACTGTGGGGACAGCACATCCAGTTAATGATGGCAAGAACATGTGGCTGGGACTCATTTCTCAGCAAGCCAGAATGCAGAAGTACATCAGAAGCAGGAAAGGCTGTAACCCTCTGTTCTCCCCTTGGGCTTACAGACCCGGGTCCAAAGGTTCCACAGCCTCCTGAAACAGCACTACCAGCCAGGTACCAAGTAGTAAAACAAATGCGTCTGTGGGGAACAGTTTCACATCTAGACCTAAGAGTACTTTAGACCCTTTTCCCTAAAGCAGGAGTGACCCAAGCCTGTCAGCCTGCAGAGAACAACATGGCAGATATTAGTGCCTTCCATGACACACTTAAGAACTATAAACTGATTTCAGGTCCCACTGATGAGAAGAAACTAGTAGAGACCAGAGCAAGTAACAGGAATAGGGGACACCATTGCTATAGCTGCTATTAATACTGTCATCACCAGGGCTGTTATTTTGGGAGCATTAATTGGGAGGCAGGTGGGTAAATTTCAGCAGGTAAGTGACTGTCGTCACTGTGGAACACACTGGCACTTCAAGACCTGACTTGAAAAGATTGTGTGTGCCACACCTGCCCACCACCATTGCACCTGCTCTGTGCCTCCACTCACAAAATAGAAACTATTTTTCTTTCATTCTGTAACCTTTTTTTAAATCCTCACTTGGGATTAATCACATGCCACAACTCTTCCTCAGGATGCACAACAAACATGTGCATGTTTAGTGAAGCCCTGCTCACAGGTGACTCTGGGCAGCAGTTCTCCAGCCCTGGCAAGTCTCAGTGCTAAATGGGTGCACATTTCATGGCTGCGGCCCAACAAGATGTTGACGGTGATGACAGCTATACCAGCAGGGGAAATACTTAGGCTGTGATGATAAGTCAAATAAAACCTAAAGCTGTATGGTTGTAAAAATGTAAGTATGCATTGTTCTTAGTGGTCGACTCATAAAGAAACACAAACACATGCAGTTAGGCAGGGACCTGTGTGCCTGACTCACCACAAGAATGGTTTTCCATTTATTTATTTTTTTGTAATGAAATAAAGGTAGAAAGGATTAAAGAGAGGGGGTTGCCAAAGAGGACTCTGGACCACATGAAGCCTTCTGCTGGGCAGCTGTGCTTTCAGCAGAAAAGAGGGGCTGTCTATGTAGGGGAACCAACATGGTGTGCAGAGCCGAGCACCCTATCACCCTGCCGTGCACTGTCTTCTAACTAGACATCCCAGGCTCTCAGAGACTGTGAGTCCTTTCCTTCCACATGGACAACCCTTCCAGGGAGCATGGAATGACAATAGCATCCTTTGGCTGTCGGTTGACAGCTCACTTAAAACTAGCCCAATTGTAGGAGTAGCTGTACAATGTCAGGCACAAAGGATAGACCTTTGAAAGGTGTGCAACCTCACTGTGCCTCTCTTGTGCCATTTGTAAAGTGGAGTGGCAGTTTCTGCTTTGTTGAGCCTCTCCAAGTAGGAAGGACAAAAATGTGTTGCTTGGCAGCCAGGAAGCTGCTCAGTGCACAGGGAGGCCGTGGCAGCTGCTGCTGTAGAAGGTGGGTGGGGTTATTGTCACAGTGCTATTGCTAGAGCACCATCATTCTGTTCAGCTCTCACTCACTCTCCTCCCCTTGTCTGTGGGCTCTGGAGACCTTGTGCCCATGCCTCTGCCATTGAGCTCCCATGTATATTTGTTACTACTTTCAGAGGTAGAGGGAGGCTGCTGAATCACCAGGACACACAAAGGCCAAGTCAAGTTCTCGCATAAGAAGAAAGCATGGACATCCACCTGAGTCTGTATCCTGAGCACTTGCTGCCCGAACCTCTCATTTGTTTGTCCTCTATTCAATGCCTGCCTTCCACCTTCCCACCCCCCAGAAAAGCAACACTTGGTACCATGTGGGCATTTGTTAGATATTTAATGTGTCCCAGTGAACTACTTGACTGCAGATTCAGTGAATCTGAGGAGTTAACAGACATAGGGACTCTAAGATCTTATTTCCAGGGGTTCCTGTCACACACACACACACACACACACACAGCCCTTGATGTTGCCATGTGTCCTTGATACTTGGGAACTTGGTACAAGGGACTTCCAACAGAACGTTCATTCTAAATTAGATGCCTGTGTGGGGCAGATGTCTGTTTGCTCAGACTGTTAAGAGGGCCACCCCAGGAATGCAGCTGTTAGACGGACAGCAGCAGGGGCAAATGGTGGCTCAGGCTGAGTCTATGGTAGCACTTAATGGATGCTCAAGAGTTGAATCAAGAGAGAGACGGGCAAGTGCTGCCTTGATGAGCCTACAGAGAACCACAGGGGCTGGGAACCCGTGCAGATTGGCCGTGTCAGCAGTAAGGCTGCGTCCTTGGTTCATTAAGAACGGTGGACGGAGTTTCCAGTCACAGGGACAGTTTCACAAGCAACATAAATGGAGAAATTATGCCTTGCTTGTAAGTCTGCTCATTAACTTGAATGTATTTCAGAATAATCCAACCGCTGAGAATGGCCCAAAATGGCTTGCAAATGCTCTTAGAAGGAACTTGGTGTTTTCATACTGTGACATTTGGAGGGAAGTTATGGATTTCAGAGCATTACAGCTTTATTGGACTTTTTGTTTGTTTTGTTTTATTCTTTTGTTTTGGACTTTGCTTATTTTGAAGTGAGGTTTGCTGAAGCAGAAATGACTGTTTATTCACGACAGGCAAGGGGCAGGGAGGTAAAGGGAATAATTCTGCTCATCTAGAAAGAATGGCTTCTTCAAAATGATTTTTGCTGTTGGCAAAGCTGAGAATACATTCACAGGAGTCCCTGCCTGCAATAAGTGACAGGAAAAACACATTGTGCTCTGCGGATTGCTATAACTGGTAGCAAATGGGCTTAAATCACAGCGCGAGCTGGGTGTGTACAACTAGCCCTACTTTAGGAGGACTTCCCTGATGGAGAGAGCCAGAGGCTTGGTGTAGAGGACTAGAAACAGCAAGCCCAGCTAGAGGCCCCTCAGGCACATCTGAGTTTTCTCCTGAAAAAAAAAGGCAAGCATGTGCTCAGGGTAAGCAGTGCTTGAGGCAGACGGCCCCACTCTTTCTACCCGTGCTTGTCCTTCTGTTCTCCCTGTCCCCACTGTGTGGAGGCTGGGCTACCTCAAAACCCCATCCATCTCTGGTTCCCCCACTGACTTTGGGGAGTGTGGGAGGAAATGTCCCCTGTTCCCGTCAGTGCCTGATGTGCTTATAACAGCGGCCTGCCCAGCAGCTTGGCAGCCCATCACTCTCCCCAAAAAGAGTCCAGCACCAGTCTTCCTACTGCAGGAAGAGCCCTGCCCTGGGCAGCTGCAGCTCACATTGGTTTTAAAGCCTACAATGACTGTCCTTTTTCTAAGTAACTGTGCTGTACAGTTTTTGCTAATAAATGACTCCCAGAACCTGACTGAACCAACAGATTGTCCCGTGATGCTGGGACAGGGCGTCCTAGGGTAAGACTGGGGACAATGGAGAGGAACTAGGGAGGGACATCAGGGTAACAGGGTGTACACAAATAACAGAGCTGGGAGCTTGCTCAGAAAAGGTATCATACATTGGCAGTATGAGTGGTCAGAGGTGAAATTTGTGCTCATGTTGCTCCTCACTTGGGGAGCTTTCTTGGCTGTTTCATAAAATGCTTTGTACTCTTATATTCAGAGTTCAGTTTCTGTCTTTCCCAGACTCTTTCCTCCTGAATGTTAATCATCACTTGAACACAAGTGCCTGTGCCCTCATTTCGTAACATGGGTATCTGTGCCTTTGATGTTCTTTTGAGTTTGTTTGCTTTTGAGGTTCCCAAATGTATGTTCCTTCACTTACCCAAGCCCTGGATGTTTCCCAGGGATGACATCTGAGTCGTTCTAACCTAGCACAACTACCATGTTGGAAATCATTCATTATACAGAGTGCTCCTGTGTGCTGCAGTGTGTTCATCAACCACCCTGGTCCCTAGCTACCATATGCCAGAAGCAGCATCCCCTCTCCTCCCGTTGTGACCACAACCTCCCCCCCCCAAAATGCCTCTAGCACACCGAATGTCACTGGAGGAAACCATTTCCTTCTGTTAAGAATCACTGGTCTACAGGAACCCCCCAAAGTAGCCCAGTCTTTGGGATGAGGCAGCCTGAATGACGTATGTAGGCTGTTCTTACTCATCTGTGGAGAAGTAGCTGATGTGAACAGCCTAACGCTGGAAGGGTTTGGTCAGCCACTTTGAGCTCACACTTTCAGAAGCTGTAGTCCATGATCTCTTGGCCCTGCCTTGACACTGTATCAGCACAGTGCATTATGCTGAGTACATGTCAGAGGAGGTCTGTTCCTCTGTGGATGAGGAAGTGAAAAGATAGGTAAGGGGTCAGAATCCCTAGTTGTACTTCAGGGTCACCCCTAGTGACTTGATTTGATCAACTAGCCCACCTCCTAATGGTTTTAGCACTTTTCCATAGTATAACTGGGTGAGGACCAAACCTTACCCATGTTCATTGGGGATTCAGACTCACATCATCTCTTCAGTTATTGTCTCCTGTATACCTACAGGTCTACCCATCTGGCTCTGGTGCTAACTAGCCAGCTATAGGACAATGGTAATATATCATACTTAGACACTTATATTTGAATTCTCCCTCTGACCAACTGCTCTGATTCGTCTGTCTTAATTAGTTAGAGCTTTCATTGCAGTGAAGAGATGTCATGACCAAGGCAACTCTTATATGGAAAACATTTAATTAGGGCTGGCTTACAGTTTTAGAGGTTTAGTCCATTGTCATGGCAGGAGGCATGGCAGCATACAGGCAGACATGGTGCTGAAGAAGGAGCTGAATGTTCTACATCTTGTTTTAAACACAACCAGGAGAAGACTGGCTTCCAAGCAGCTAGGAGGAGGATCTCAAAACCCATCCCCATAGTGACACACTTCCTCCAACAAGGCTAAGCCTCCTAATAGTGCCCCTCCCTGGGCCAAGCATGTTCAAAACACCATCCCTTACTTTGACCTTTTATGGACAAGGAGGAAACAATGTCCACCAAGTGGAAAATGGAGCAAGGGTGACATTGGACTGGACTTTGTGGACACACAAAATAGAATAAAGGGGAAGATCAAAAGGAGGCTGTTATTCAGTGACAGAGTGCTTATCTAGCTTGCTCAAGAAGCAGGGTTCAACCCCAGTACTCACAGAAAACCACAAACAAAAGAAAACCTAGATTCTGGAGAGAAAGTGAAGGCCAAAGGCAAGCCAAGAACCAGCGCTAGACATGTGTTTAGTAAGGACTAGGGAGTGGGCAGGGGCTGGAAGACTCACATTCAGAGGCTGTAAAGCATAATGGATACAAGGTCATTTAAGAGGCCTGGGAAGGTCCACACTGTGATCAACTAAGAGAACCAGGGAACACAGTAGGCAAAAGAAAAGGAAGTTGGTTGAGTTTGAGCCAGGTTGCTCTGAGTCTTGTAGACAGGAAGTCTCTAGAGGCATTTCGCCACATTTAGAAATGTGGGCTCTGGAGATATTCAGTGTAGCGTTCTCCTTTCCATGGCTGCCGGAATCATGCACGTGTACAGAGCAAAGAATCAAAGACAAAGTCTGGCAGAGCCCACATCCAGATGTGGCTGTGCCGAGGAACAGAGTAGAGGCTGGAAACAAGGTAGATCCTGAACCCAAAAACCATAGGAGGCTGAGAGACAGGGGTTCAAAAGAGGAAGTTGGGTCACTATACATAGTCACAAAGGTCTAGACAGGAGGTATAGTATAATGAGAATTTTGGTTTCTTTGAAAAACACAAATATTATGGGAATGTGTTTTAATACCAGGTGTGGGTTATGGGACTGCTTCAGATTGTCCACAGCAGCTGACAAATAATTTGCCTCGTGCTTTATCAAGGGTGTGATTTTATCAGCTGCAGATAATTTTTGTGAGTGTGTGATATTAGGAGTTCTGGGGACTTTTCAACGGATATATAAATGCTAGGGCCCCAAGAGGCAGGTTGTTGTTGTTGTTGGTTGGTTGGTTGGTTGGTTGGTTGGTTATTGTGGTTTGTTAAGTAGTCATGTGCAAAGAAGAAACCAGAAGAAATTAGATATTCTGACAGTGAAGATCAAATTTGCCCCAAGGAACTGGACACACCTAATCATCAGAAAATAGTCTAGCAGTGACTTTGCCCCCTTTCCTCTCTATCCTTTTTTCTTTCCTATCTAGTGTTAGGGGGTAGAAAAGGGTCAAAAGGGGATGGAGAAGGATGGAAGAAAGAAGAACCAACAAAGTCACAAAGTTCAGAAACACATGGCTGAAGATTCACAGAAGGTCTTAGTGTGTGGTTGTAGGAAAAGTCCAAAAGGCCCATCCTTAGCTACTAATGGTAGAGATAAGAGGTGTCTTTTAAAGTTGCTTAGAAGAGGTGAAAAACAGAACCGAAGCCACCAAATGTGTTTATAAGTATGTATTTATAAGACTCATGAGCTTCCTTCAGGGTAGTGGAGATTGAATCCATTTCCAGAGCAGAAGGCAAGAGCCAGTATCCAGGGGAAGCTCAGGAAAGAGTATCTGCTGCTTCTAAGAGCTGAGGGGAAGGAGGGTGGAAGAGAGAGGACAGGCCGGGTGGGGATGGTGACTTCATTCAGCCCAGTCCTAGGACTCTGTAAGAGTCTCTAGATTATCAGTGGGTCTTTGTTCAACTAGAACTGGAGTTTGATGGAAAATTCTTTTCTGAAAACATTAAAGGGTTGTGATCTGTTTTCATCAGTGACTGTGTCCAAGCTCAGGACCAAGGGAGGAATTCAGCCTTCTTCCACAAGCCTCTAGTCAAGTGACAAAAATATTTATCACCCAGGGACAGATTATGCAAGAGTTGGCAGCCTTTCAGAGTCCACTAGCGAAGCTTCAGCTATTCGCTCCTCTGAATGTTTCTCCTGTTAGCAGTGATCCTAACTCCTGTTGCTGGGAGTTGGTAATGACAATCACTAGTTTTAGGGTGTGTATATTGTGTCCCAAGTTCTGTACTAAGAGCTTAACTTGGATCAACTCTGTTGATCCTCTGTGTCCTGAGTGGCCATTTGAAGATGAGGAAATAGAAGCCCAATAAAGTTAAGTAACTCGGCAGACATCTCACAGTTACCAAGTGATACAGCAGGGTTGCAAGCCTGCACCACTGGCTCTGAAAGCCTCAGCTCAAATGATCAGATGCTAGTGTGTCTGGAGAATGCCTGAGAGCTGGGAGGTGCATTCGATGACCTTGCTACCATGGCCTGAAGAACCTCGGAAAGTTAGCTCATGTGAATAGCAAACCTGGAGCATTTCAGAGAGCATGGAGATTGGCTTGTAAGGCAGGAAGGGACTGGGGAAGGAGGGCGCTTTAATTGGACAGCCTCCTAGGAACTGCCACCTAGAAAATTAAACCTTTTCCTTTTTCTCTACCAGCTTCCTTGTTGTCTTCTCACTCCTCTCCTCTGTCTCTTATCTCCTTTTTTTCTGTCAGTGTAACCCTTGAGACCCACAGCTTCTCCTGCACTGTATCTTAGCCCTGGGAGACTGAGATACTAGACGCCCATGTTGCTTGCTGTATGGGTTCATTGAAAGCCTAAGGGCCCAAAGCTGAGCGGTAAACACGTGGAGGTATAAAAGTTTTAATGAACAGTGTTTGCTCTCTTAGCCTCTGATCTCTCATCCCTCATTGAGCCACCAGTGTCATGATGCCATGGGAGGCAGAAGCCGGGCAGACTGAACTTGGAGCTCAAAGCCCCTTTGCAATGAAACTCCACCCTGTGCTGTGGCTGCTTTCTAATCCCGCTTTGTCTTCTCCAACATCCTTTCTCGTTGGAATCGAAGAGCATAAAAAATATGCTTCCAGGGACTCAAAGAATAGTATCTGAAGCTATATAGCCTTTCCTTTATCAGTGATTTACTCATTAAATATCAATGGGGTCATATATGCCCAGACCACACAGAATCTCAGGCTGATGTGGAAGACAGCCCGTTCCCCGTAATTCTGGTTCTCTCTCCCCCAAATCCTACCTCCTCCTTTCTTTCTCATATCCTGTGGGGTCCTGTCAAAGAGATGGGATCACAACAGTCCCCCTGCTTGGGATCTGTGCTTCCATTATTCTGTCTCTTGCCCCAAATTCTGTTCTCTGAGCTCCCTTAACTGAAGCTTGATATTGCTTCTTCCAGGTGTGCCCACCCTTGCTGGAGCAAAGATCACTTAAATAATAAAGCAGACTTTGCCTTAGTTCTGCATATGCCAGCCACCATGCTAGATGATGAGGCTAGAAAAGCCAATGAACAGTCAGTGGAAGTGATAGAGCCGTCAGCCACGACACTGGCAGGAGCTGGGCACACACAGTTTCCTCTGAGTAGAGACACACTGATGTGTTCAGCTTCCTAGGAAGACAGTGACTCCATGATTAAGGCTTGGGAAACAGTTACACATGGCACATAGAAGGCACTTGACAATGGCTAGCTGTTATTCTCTTCTCCATGCAAATTTCCAGCATTAGGCCATATATGCGGCCAGATGTTCAAAAAGCATTTTAACAAAAATGCAACAGAGAGCCAGTAAAATGTCTCCTTGTCACACGTTCTGAACTTGGTTTCTGTTACTGAGATCAATCACCATGATCAAAAACAACTTAGGAAGGACAGGGGTTATTTGGCTTTCATGTCCACATCCTCAGAGGAAGTTGTAGCAGAAAGAGGTGGGAACTGAAGCCGAAGCCATGGTGAAATGCTGCTTAGTGGCTCGCTCTCCATGACTGTCTCAAACACTTGTTTCTGCCTCTCAGGATCACTTGCACAGGGGTGGCACCACTCCCAGTGAACTGGGCCCTCCCACATCAATTGGCAATCAAGAAATTATGCTACAGACTTCCCTACAGGCCACACCACACAAACCTGATAACCTGAATTCAGTCCCGGGAACCCCAAAGTGGAAGGACAAATCAACTCCTAAAACTTGTCCTCTGACTTCCATGTACATTCACACACACACACACACACACACACACACACACACACACACACGAGAAGGGGGTTGGTAAATGAAATGCAAGTAAATGACAGTTCTGCTCATCACAAGAGGATCTGAGAAGATAGAAAGTAGAAAGATGAGCCCGCAGACATTCTTGGTTTAGAGGTACTGCTGTCAAGAGGGGAATATTGTATAGAGGAAAAGGCCAGGTTCTGTGACAGTGGTTCTCAACCCATGGTCACAACCCATTTAGGGGATCACATATTGGATATCCTGCATATTTACATAGTGATTTATAACAGTAACAATTATTACAGTTATGAAGTAGCAAGGAAATAATTTTATGGTTGGAGGTCAGGACAAAATGAACTGTATTAAAGGGTTGCAGCGTTAGGAAAGTTGAGAACGACTACCCTATGATATCTAAGCCCCTTCCAATGGAACAGCATATTCCTCCAGGAGCTGTAAGGAGTCAGTTGCATCATGGCCCCTGGCAAGCCTCCCTGTTGCTTTCTTCTTTCCTTCTCCCTCCCCGACATAGGAATTTGACACATACTTATCTTTTCTAAGGTGCGTTCTTCCTCCCAGAGCCCTCGGAATTAGTGCCACTCCTACAGTTTGAATTAATGCCCAGTGCTATACTAGGTTCTCAACACTACAGCCACAAGCTAAACAGGCCTGCCCCCTCACCCAGTCCTGCAGGACAGATGAGGACCTCACAGGGTAACTGCCCAGCCCACCCTGCCCGCCTCCTGCCACCATCAGAGGACAAGCTACAGGAAGTCTTGGGCTGGATGACTTCTCTCCTCCCAGGATGAGGGTTTGTGTGATTTTAACTTATTTGCAGATAATTAACCTCAGGGTCAAAACAGCTGCCCTTCTGCCTGGGCAGAGATTGAATTGGAGTTGGGAAAAGAAGCAATTGCTGCGGAGGATTAAAGGCTTCTTGATTAGTGCCACCATCATGACATGGAGAGGAAATTACAGTCACACTTCTGCAATGTAATTAAAAAAACCAAAAACGAAAAGATGAATGAAACGCCCACAAGTGAAAATGGGATTTGGTTTTTGGTAAAGGAGATTGGAGCTCTGCTGTTCTCATGGGGGGTGGGGTCTGAGTCACTTCAGATGCAGCTTAGGGCCCCACAGCACATGCAACTCTGAGGTACCACCAAGAAAGGACATTTGTACTTTAAATGATGGGGGTCCCTCTCTTCCCTCTTTTTCATATGCCAGAAATCTCTCACTGACCAAGGAAGGGTTCCCCTGCTTGCCATTGCCCTGCCCTGATTTTAGGAGTCACACCAATGCTCCAGTGGTTCACTACCACTGCCCAGGAGCACTCTAGCCCTGAGCTGGGTGCATCAGATGGCAAAGCCTTCTCTGTTTCCTCCACCAGATTTTTTTTTCAATTTTGAGATGAAGCAGTGAAGCCCATATCTGTCCTGCATTGCAGTTCCTACTACAATATGGAGCCTCTGGATGCCCTGTGTCATGATCCCTACCATGTTGTAAGGGAGTATTTAGCTATGGAACCAAATAACTGGGCCCTGACTGCTACCTGCTTCTAGTTTGTATAACTGTATTCTATGAAGAAATCTCTCTTACTGTCATGTTCATAGGAATCAGAATAGCTTTGTCATCAGGCCTGTTCTTAGAATTAAATAAATTGACATAAAGACCACAAGAAAAGCCAGGTACTATAATCTCCAGTAAGTTTTGGGTTTCAAAAACAGAAGAGAGACTTGGAATTGCAACAGCTTGTTGCAGACAATGGCCATCACCTCTTACCAAGTTCTAGCCCCTGACTTGTATGCAGTTACCTATAACCTGTGACTTTTCCCAGTCACATTGCACCTACACTGAGGAAGCAGAAAGGGAGAGATGCTGGTGCTCAGCTCTCTTTCTCCCGTCTAATACCACCCTGGACCCCACCCATAGGATAGCGCCACTCACATTGGACGATGACCTGGAGAAACACAAACTAAAAACAATCTCATTGTTTAGTAACATGGGAGTGTTGTTTCTCCTATGTATGAATGACCTACTCAAGGTCTTAGAGCTAGTTAGTTATGAAACTGTAATATTTCAAACCATTTGGATCTACCAATTGCCATTTCTAGTGTTTCTCTCATGATCCTCTACTTGATATGGGTTGATCACCAGATTTTGTCAGTAGATTATACCAAGGGAAACATGAGAAGTTCAGTAATAAATGCATATGGCTCCATCAGCTTCATGGCACAGGTGGGACCATCAGGCTGTGCGGGGTAACACATGCATACTCCTAGCTCTGTTCTCCCAGGAGTAGTTATTCATTGACTGCTACAGGTTGAAAAGCTGTTATTTCAAATGCTTGATATGGGAAGTAAGTATTTCATATCTAAGATTTTTTTTTAAATTAGGACCATTTGCTAATGAGATATTTGGGGGATGGATAGGACTGAAGTCATAATAATTATACATCTTACCCACATAGCCTGAAGAACATTTTATGTGTTTTATTTGTATTTCTGAGAAAGAACATCTTTGTGTCTCCCACTAGCTTTGAACTCCAGATCAGCCTTCCTCAGACATCCTGGTACTGGTTTTACCAATATGCACTACCACACTCAGCATACGGTCTTGTGTGTGCATGTGTGTCAGTGTTGTGTACAGGTGTGTATGTGTATGTGTGTGGAAGCCAGAGGTCAATGATGAGCATCTTCGCCAGTAGCTCTCCACCTTATTTTGAGACAGGGTCTCTAACTGAATCTGGGACTCACTGATTTGATTAAACTGGTTGGCTAAGGATCCTCAAAACTCCTCATGTCTCAGCTTCCCCAGCATGTAATTACACGCAAGTATCACTGCCACACTTGTTTTCTAGGCAGGTGCTAGGGATCCAAATTCAGGTCTGCAAGCTCTCCTGGCATCTGCTTTACCAACTGGTCCATTTTTCCTGATTCCTGTGCTCTTAGTCATTGTGTGTATGAAACAAAGTCTTTACATTGAATCATCAGTTTTATGGCATTATGTCAATGTCAAATGTTTCAGATTTTAGAGCGATTTAGACTTTTTTTTGGATTAAGTGTGTTCAACATAGTGTAAAATCTGGAAATGCTATTGTGTAACTCCAATTCTTGTCACTGTCAGTGACTGTAATCAGTAGTAGTGCCAAAGCCTCAGATGAACAAGCTACCCAGCGCTACAGAGCACCATTTGTGCTTGCACCATCTTAGGACCCTGTAGCTTCTCAGTAACTTGCCAAAAACTTCCAGGAAGGGTGGATGTCCTGATAGCCATTGAAAATCTCTTGATAGAAAACTATTTTCATGAAGACTTGAACCACTGGAAAAGGAGAAGGTGGCTAGTTACCTCTCACTATGGCGAGGCGTTATTGGGAAGTACCCAGCACACCCTGACCCTTTAAGCCCTCCTAGCCAAGAACTGGTATATATTTCATCTGGGTGGTCTAGTTCTGCCTCTGGTCTCAGGAAGTCAGATAATCTGTCAGCGAGGACAGCAAGGTGCCTCACAGCTCACCTGGGACCAGAGAGGCCGGTTCTAAGTTCTCACACTCAGGTGTGCAGGGAAAGCTCAGCTCCTCACCGTGAGCCCTCTCACTGAGCAGGTAGCTGCTGGCTTCCGAAAGGAGCCACCAAGGAGAGGGCACAATGCAGAAACCAGTTTACTTCACAGCCTATTTTGAAGGTCTTTTCTGCCTTGTTGTGCTGTCCACGCAGCTGCCCTGGCACAATGTGGGAAAAATGGCACACAGTAGGAATCCCAAGAGGTGGAGATCCTCAGGAACTCCCACAAGGCGTTCTCATCTCAACAAAGCTGTCCTAGCCCTCACCTGCTCCTCCCACTGCTTCTCTTCCTCCTCTTCTCAACCTGTTGCCCCTGGAAAGAATCATCCAACAGGCTCTAATGACTCTGAGAAGGTTCAGCCCTTCTCCTGGGTCATCTGCGCAGTTTTGTGTGTAGAGTCATGTGCTACAATCTCAACTAATATTAACTTTAAAATAAAAGCTGGAGACACAGGGTGTGGTTTAACCTCAAGGGATCTTTTTCTCTTGCCCGTCCCCTCACTGTTTACCATAAGAAGTGGCTACAGCTCTTTAAATAGATCAGCAGAATTCAGCTCTCTTTTAAATGTAAAACCATCATAGGTGCTAGAACACTTCTTTTTTTAATTCAGAAGGACGAGTTATCTAAGAGGCTGAATACTAGCAAGCTAGTCTGTGTTAGCTGCTTGAGAAACTGTACCCCACAGCCCACTCCTCTTAGCTGTCCTTCCACCCCATTCACGAGGGAGTCTCTGCCTGCCTGCCTGCCCTCTATACTGAGCCAGAGGATGCTAGGTGAAGACAGTGACTTAAACGGACTCTGTCACCACACGCTCATCTGCCAGGAGAAGAATGAAATTAAACATCATCCAACCCTGGCATCAGCATAAAGGGAGTCAACATGATCACTTCCCACAGAGGCAAACCAATGCAGCTCAGGCCTCATACACACTCAGAACCATATGCCAAGCATTCCTAAAGGGCAATAGGGAACAAATGGGAAAGTCACGTTCCATGGGGAGGCAAGGGAGCCCACCTGCTTCCTTTTGGGAGTAGGTTAAATCAGGATATTATCAGTTAACTGACTTAACTTCATCCATAGCTTCCTTTCCCAAATCCTAGACATGGTCTGGATACTCAGTTTTGGCTAAGGAGAATGAACAGAAGTTTCTGTGAGATTCCTAGGGCAGTGGTTCTCAACCTGTAGGTTGTAACCCATTTAGGGTCAAATAATCCTTTCACAGGGGTCACCTAAGGTCATCCTACATGTCAGAAATTTATATTATTATTCTTTACAGTAGCAAGATTAAAGATATGACATAGCAACAACAATAATTTTATGGTTGGAGAAACATGTGGCTCCTCCATTATTACCCATATCAAAAAGTCACAGCATTAGTAAGATTAAGAGCACCTGCCCTAGAGGCTTTTGGCCTGGCCCAACTCTGTGACATTTTCCCACGCAGCTTCATCTCTTATCTATGCATTGCTGATTTGTGGCTCTGTGGCCTTCTGTCACCCATTAGGGACCATACATGCATGATCAGGATGGCCGAAGGGAAAGAGGAAAGAGCCTAGATCCCCCATCACAAGATGAACATATTTGGTCTGCACACCTCCAGGCTGTTTTTGAATGTGTTTAAGCTGGGTCAATTTTGTGTCTGTGTTGTTTGAATGTAGCTGAACTGATCAGAAATGACTCGATGTGCTGAGGCTGTGCAGAACTAGGATGTCATTCTACTGAAATTCATCAAAGTGGGATCCTGAGGAAAGCAGGAGCTCTGAGCTTCCACAGTGAAGTCTATAGTGAGGTCAGTGAACAAGAGTCAGAACACCACCAAAGATGAATGATAGACACTAGTGAGTGGCAATTCTGTGTCAGAGAAAGTAGCTGGGAGAACAGAGGCTGTTTTCCAGATACACAACTACTACACGATTAAAGGGGTGCTTTTATCAGCAGAAACCTCAAATTTTATACAAGTTTAAAGTAATTTTTATCATTATTTCTGCAAAATGTTTTTATTAAAGGAAACACCATATGGTAACAGCAAGAAGAGCTGGTTACAAGTCACGAAGCTAGTCGGATTTCTTTCCAACAGTTAAATCCAAAATACTTATCACAGACCCTACATTTAGAAGAAAAAAGTCGAAGCTTCAGGACTCCCAAAAGAAAACTTTCATGAACAATTGGTAAATTGTTGTTTTGATTTTCTAGCTGCAAAATGAAAGCTTATAAGGTTCGAAGTTAAGTTCAAAGTACTTAACAACCAGTGGCTCCTGGCCCTGATTCTCCACAGCATACATGTGAGGTACCAGGGCGTTCCATCAGATGGATACACCCACCCACCCTCCTTCTCTCATTGTACCAAGTATGTACCCACTATTACTTTCTATCTCTGTAACTGTCGTTTTATATGCGTGTCATTGTACTCCGTGTTACTTTCCCAGTGGGTTTTCTATACTGCATAATTCCCTTGAAATCTCTTCAAGATGTGTTATATATCAAACAAGAATCCTCCTTGCTGCCTGTTCAAACAGTATTTTCCCATGATGGCTGGATACCCTCTGTCCCTCTCCTCAAAGCCCTAGTCCCAGGCCTCTGTTAAATGTGCTCCTTCCCTCATTTGATTTGATGGTTTCAGTATCTCTATAAATAGATATTCTTATTCATGCCAATTGACGAGAGAAATGATTAAGGCTTAGAAAAATAAATTTTACCAAGATCTGATGCCAATGCCAAGTTTGACACAAGGTTTAAAAACACGTAGAACCTGTAGTCCAAAGTGACAAGAGACCCAAGCCCCTGGATATGCAAGTGCTTGTACCTCCCTCTGAGCACATCCTTATCCCACAATACTTGGTGCATTCACTCCTCTCTGCCATGACCAGAGTTCACAGAATCTCTCCCAACATTCTCTCTTCCACTTGCCCTGGGCTGCCCTCCAAGTGAGCAGAGTTGCTCTGTGGTGCTGTAGGGGAATGTGGGCTTCGTGTGTGATGGAATAGTCAGCACTGATGTGCCAATCTGAGGTGCTGTGCATCACCTCCCCTCAGCCTTCTGCACATTCTACCTGTGTCAGTGTCTCCTCCTGATTCGTTCCCACTGTGCGCACAATTAGGATTCCACACAGCTAGGAACATCTCTAGCATCATGACTTAGTTCAGGAGCATCTGTGACTATCCACTAGCATCCAGGGTCTCTACCACAGACAGCTTCCTTGCCTGGTTGCTCCAGCTGACTTCTCTCTGGGTATCAGGAGTCTCCAAATTCATCAGGCTCCTGGGCTCTATCCTAGATAAACTCAACTACAACAGCCTCTGTTTCTTCTGCTCCAGACAGAAAGAGTCTATATATATATTGACTTTGGAAGAGACAGTCCCAAGTCTTTCAGGACTAAGATTAATGACTACCTGCAAGCCAATCTTGTCCCCCACGTTTCCTCAAAAAACAAACAAACCTCACTAGCTTTGCCACTTCCTAAATCACTTCCTGGCCTTTGTTATAAGAAAGCTCATGTGCAGTGGGATCATAGGGCATATGTTGGTGTCTCCTTCCCATGGATTCAATTTGGCATGCAGGTTTCACCCTCCCAAGGCTCTGCATTTATTCATCTCATTTTCTTCCCATCCCCTATTTCGTCACCATCTTCCTGTACTGCAGCTCTTCCTAGATTTCTTATCCTGCTCCTTCTAAACATAGTTCGTACAAAACAACAATGTCTAAAGAATGAAAGGAGGACTAGTGGACATTCTGATGGGATAAGAGCTCCAGTAGGTTGGTTGTTAACTGTTTTATTTCCCTCATGGCACTTGGTACCTTCAAGACTCTGGCTTTGATGAGAATTTCACTGGTCAGATGTTTTTGCTTCAGTATAAAGCTTCCCCTTATTTTTCCCTCTGTGGGAATATTTTTCTTAGTTTGGTTGACTGCTTGCTTTCCCCTACCTGCCTCACTACTACTTCCACTCCCCTCCATGCCCCCTGCATTTTTCAGTGCCTGCAAAGAGGAAGTTGTATTTAAGGTATTACAGCCAAGGGAGAAGAAGCAGGGAGCATTGTTCAAGCAGGTAAACATCTTATCCCATAGTAGTTACCTTACAACAGAAGAACCAATCTTAAAGGAACTCCTGAGCATAGAAGGAATATCTGGAGCAGACACCCACATTCCTGCTGACAAACGGGAGTCAGCACCGATGGGAGAATTTGTGCTTTTGTCCAGTGGCTAACCAGTGGCCTCCAAGATGTGTATGTGTTTGAGTGGGGCAAATAGAAGATTCTTTCTTTAGGAGGACATGCATTTTATAATTGTGTAGATATCTGAACCGTGAATCATATGGAACCCTTTTCATTCAGGCTGTGTTTGTTCCTTTCTCTGCATATCAGTGACAAAGTTAATTGCTTAAGTCAGGCATGGTAAGAGATTAATAATGCAAATAGAATAATTAGAATGATGTATTGTAATGAAACTTAATCAAAATTCATAAATTATTTATTTCTAGAAATTTCCACTTACTATTTCAGTCATCAGTTAACTATGTATTAACTCCACCCCTAGGAAGTAGATCAGAAAAGACTGTAAGAGGATCATGAGGCAGATGCCAGATACGTGGATCTGCCTCATGATCCTCTTGATGGATCAATAACAGCATCATTCTTTGGTGCCTTGTAGGTTACATCTAGTAATGCGAATTTTGCAATGCTTTCCCAGTAGTAATCCCAAGCCCTGTCAAGAGCCTTGAGAGGAGCCCTTCGAGGATTCCCACATCATATTAAATGACAGCTGAAGCTCGTTTCAAACATTTCACTGTTCTCATCTCATGATGAGACAGTTTCAAGTTAGTGACTTTTGTCCTTCAAAATGCCACACTAGAAAACGTGGGGACCTTCCTTCCTCCACCTTAGCTCTAAGCCCTGGCAATTGCAATCCTAAAGAACAGAATGTCAGCCCCAAAGCTTGCGTAACCTTTCTAGTGGTGGCTAAAGGTCATTGTGTTTGTTATGGTCGTCAGAGTATTTCACTGGTGCTTCTAATCTTGTTGTTTACTGTATAAAGCATTGACTTAAGCCTTAGAAGATGAAATCCATGCTTTTTCATGACCTGCTGAAAGTTTCATGGTAGGTCCCAAGCAACACAGATTTGAACAAAACTGTGTTCCCTCTAGTGCAGTTACTGGAGGCTCATCCTTGTACTGAGAACTGTTTTCACATCTCGGGTAGCTTTCTAAGGGAGGTCACTATGGACAAATACCCTAGAAAGGGTATTCAGTGAGAACATGTTAAGTCTTAAGTTTGATGTTTCACTCTTGTATAGATCAACTTTCCAAGATGATAACAAAACACCTAAGATCTGGCTCATGGTCTCTGAGGTTTCAGTCAGTACTCTGCTTAGCTCTGCTGTTTTTAGAACTATAACAAGACAGAATTATGTTGGGAACACATTGTTGATCAAAAACATTCACCTAATACATATTGCCAGAAAAGAAAGGAAAATTCCTGTGTCCAAGTCATCCCCATTCTTTCAAGTTTCCATAATCTCCCAGACACATCATTGTCTGGTGACCAACCTGTATGTTTAAGCATGTTAACAATCCAGACGTAACACTGTTCCTTGAAGGAAATAAAACAAACAAACAAACAAACA
>JADRCD010232829.1:0-18964 GCA_019843815.1 Montemys delectorum
CAGAAAAACAAGCATCACATTCTCTCATTTGTTGATCCTAGATTTTCTACATATGAGTAAAATCATGTATGCACATATGACATTGGAACAGAAGCAGAGCTGTCTAGGAGGAAAGGGAGACTAGTGGGAGAGGGGAGAGTAAAGAATGAGGTGCAGGCCATGGGGGAGCATGGGCTCTAAGTACATACACCCATGTAAAAATGGCTTTATATAACTCAGTAGAACAAAACAGAGACTTCCCTCAGCCAATAATACTAGCGATGTGGTCATCAGGTCACAGAAGGCAATGGTGAAGGGGGCGTCTAAGGTTCCCCCCACCTGGAATCATCAGAGCCATCGCCACGCTGCCATCAGCCTGAGGAGTTCTCTGGAAGTGTCTACTGAAAACTGAACCAAAATAAGGACATTGAAATAAAACGATCTAATTCTACTTTGCTTCTCAGTAGGGGACAAATTCTTCTATTTCCTTTAGACCTAGAGTTAAGGTAATTTCCCTGATAACAGTAAGATTTGGTCCCTATGGAAACTGAAGACCAGGATGGGGCTAGGGGTCAGGTAGGTGTTAGGTGTTTCAATTGATAAGAAAAGTGCAATCTAGTCTAGTGAGAGTGCTGGTCAGGAGTTGTGTCTGGTGGCTGTTTTCATCCCCATTCCCACTGCAGTGCCTGGCACATCTGGGCCCTCCATGCACATCTATGAAAGGTTTACATAATCAAAGGCCTGTCCTCCAGCCAGTGACTTCTAGGCTGTAAGGGAAAACTCTCAGGTATGCCAACAGACTAGGAGGCTGCCTGGTCTGCCTTCTCCGGCGTCTGTGCCCCTTCTGCGGCAATGCCTTCACTCTCCCAACCCCAAGGGAAAGAGAATGGCAAAGAGGCAAAATGAACAGATGGGAGGAAGCTAGCCCAGCTGCTGGCTGCAATGAATGAAGGAACCAATCTCAGCCTGGAAAGGGGAATGTTTGTAGGGGCTTCGCCAGGATTATAATGAAAGGAGGTAGTCTATTACACGTTGTGGAAATAACACCAACCTTGTGTTCATCTCTGAAACTGTGGGAGCCTCTCATTGCAGTCACAGGACATCAAAATAACGTCAGGAGCTATGAGGCCTAAGGCCAAGCAAAGGGACGTGGAGGGCTCAGGTGTACATGGTCTCATCCAGGAGGCAATGCACCTAAACCAGAGACAGGCCAACTGGAGATAAGCTGCCAATTAATTACAGTGCTGGCATTGAGGCATAAGGTCCTCACTTAGAGTATCAATGGGGTAGGACCAGGAGCTATCCAGAACACATGATAGACCAACAGCCTGCCTCCCCCAAGGAGATCTTCCTGATATCCTATCCAGAGGCAAGTACCCCGCCCACACCTCCTACATCCATCCCAGTTATCTCCATTTGTGTGCTACACTTGATGGTTGATGGCTTGCCTAGCCATCTCAATCTCTAAGAGGACTTATCCACAGAGATAAGATGTGCATTTCAGGTTCTACAAACTAGAAGAGACAGGAGCTTATCATTTACATGGACTGCTGGAAATGAAGAGTGTCACTCTGGAACCAACAAAGTAGATCATAGCTTTGATGCTTAGAGTTGTGCTAGTGCCTGGACCTTTGTTAGCAAAGGCAGTAACTCAAGCTCCACACAAACTCTGCCTTGCATACTAACAGACTGTGCATGTCATCAAGATCCCCAAGTGATGAGTATGTGAATTTCACTTGAGAAGCAACAGACTAGAGAGACAGACTTGGATTGAGAGTGGGGAGCTCTTGGAGAAAAAGGAGAGGGGGGAGCCTGGAAAAGAAGGGGAAAGAGAGCCAAGCCAAGACATTGTCTTCAGTGAAGACCAGCTCCAGCCTTACCCGCTGAAAATTCAAGTGCAAATGCCCTGCAGAATGGGCCCTTCTTGAGGCAAGGAGCTTGCCCTTCTATATATACGGAGTGTCAGTCAGCCAGCAGCTGCCAGATGCCAGTGAAGGAGGCACTAGAAGATAACAATACCTAAGACACTGGCAATCAACGCTCACAGCAGCTGGAGGGATGGGGCACTGACAGTGTACAGGAGTCAGATAATCTCTTGGAGACACCCTCAACTCTAGCATGAAGTGTCTTTGGATCCTTGTGGCCAACTTCATTTCCCCACTTTCAGAGAGTCACCTTCTCCACCTACTCTGTCTCTTTCCCTTGTAATCCTTGACTCTGTGTGCACCCCACCCCAGGGGGAAAAAAAAACCAAAGGTTGCAGTCCCTAGTCTTCACTGAATCCTCTTACCAAATCCCTAAGCGAGAACCCACCCACAACAGGTCCTAACAAGCCAAAGGGACACCCTCAGGTCCCATATACACCCTAGCCAGTCAACTATGACCTCACATGATATACCAGACCATGCCCAAGAGACCTGAGGGATGAGCCTGTCATTCTTAGGGGGAAAAAAACTGTACATAGGACACTTGTTTGTACATAGGACAAGCAAGAGCAGAAATGTCTATCTCTGCTCATTAGCCAAAATTCAAACTCAAGTTCTCTGACTCAAGAGTTTATGCTCTTCCTAAGACTTCTCCTTCTCTGTATGATAGTTTGGAACAAGACGATCTAGGGAAAATCCCAGCTGCACCACTGGCTTGTTGTGAAACCTTGGACAAAAGACTAAACGTCTCTCCCTGTGCCTCAGTTTCCTCATGAAGGAGTTAATGATAGTACCTGCCCCCAAGGAATCATTATGAAGAGGAAGTGAGTAACCATTTGTACACCACTCAGAATAATGCCTAACTCCCTATAAGCTCAAAAGAAATGGTTGCTAACCAAATAGATGTAATAGTTGAGTATTTCTAACTATCGGCCTGAGAGAGGGGTTGAATGGTGTCTCTGGGAGAGTGGAAGCTGGCCAGCAATCAAGAGACAGCTGCCACATTGAGCTGTCTGTGACAGAGCCCTGGGCAACAGGCAGGAATATCAGCATAGTGGCTCAGGCAAGAAAGACTATACTGTCTCCTTTTCCAGGGAGCCGCCACCACCATGGCAACCCAAGATGATCTGGAGCAGTTCACAAGCCTCCTTGGTCGTCATGAGGGCTAATGTTTCTAATATTCTTCTGTAGGCAACTATGGCACCGCTATCAGCTATGCCCCCTTGAAGTTTGTCTGCTGAAGTCCTCTCATTTGGAGACAGGGGCTTTGCAGGAATAATCATGTTAAAGAAGGCATCAGGGTGGCTCCTAACACCACAATACTGGTGAACTCAGAAGATGGGAAAATCTGAGGACCAAGGAGATGGCTCAGTAGCACTTGCTGCCAAGACTGATGAGCTGAACCTGGTACCTGGGACACATGGTGGGAAGAGAAAACCTACTCTCACAAGTTGTCCTTTGCCATCTCCACCAGTGCTCTGACATGGGCATGCCCACCACCTAAACAAAGATAAATAGATGTAATTATAAAATTCTATAAAATAAAAAGGGGTGAAATCTGGACACAGACGTTCCCCCAAAGGGAAGAGGATATGAAGACCCACAGAGGAGACTGTGACTAAGACCCTTGAGAGAACTATAGCTAAAAGCCTAGAACAGATGCTGCCTCGCAGCCCTCAGATCCAACCCAGCAAACACCTTGACCTCAGAGTTCTAGCATTTATAGCTGTGCAATAATAAATTCCCACTGTTTAAGCCATGAGGTTGTGGTGCCTCGCTATGCCCAATCCTGAAGCTGGTCACATTAGGCACTGCAGCTCCTGCTTGGCCTGAAGAGTTAGAAGTCACACTGCCCCACTTTGCAGGAGACTGAAGCATAGGGCAGATAAGTATTGTCTGAAGCCACACCATTATAAAGATCTGAACCCCAGGCCAGCATTGGTCCAAGTAATGCCTAGAGTATGGGAAGTATTCACCTGTCATACAGAATCATGCCCAAATACAGGGCACACCTGATACAAAGGAGGCATTCACCTGGAACACAGGAGACACTCAGGATACTCAGCTGGTACCACAAAATAACCCACTTGCGTTGCTGCTCCTGAGACACCCTCCTTAGACTAATGGTCAAGATGACAACCAAACATCAGAACTTAGAAGAAGAATCAAAACCGTGCCCAGTCCAGCCATGTCAGAAGGCAGCCAGGTCATGGGGAGAAGCAGGGCTTGCCAACATCTCACCCTACCCCATCTCAGGCTCCAGGAAGCAGAAGAACTCGGAATCTGACCTTTACACCACTTCCTATTTCCTGGACCCAACTCTGCCCTTCTATTTCAGTCTGTGTTGAACAATCTGCCCCTCATTTCTCCCTGTCTTAGAGAGGGACCTCTTCTTCCTAAGAGAACCCCAGAAGGCCACACCCCAGGCTGGCTTTTATCTCCATGGAAGCACTGTCTAAATCACACTAAGATAAGCTCACCACCAGCCTCTCCAGGAGACGTTGCATACCTGAGAGGCCGAATGGACAGTGGCATCCTTTGGTGTGAGCACCAAGAGATCGACCAACAAAGGCACCCAGAAGGACAATGGAGGAAAGGGGCTGCAGACATCCACACACATTTGATTTTTTTCCTACTTTTCATACAGTGGGGTTTTTTGTCTACAAAGAAAATGCTAGTTTGCAGGAAAAGACAATAAAAGCACAAAAAAGATAATTTTAATCATTCACAATTTTAACTCTCAAATATGACTACTATTTATACAGGAAAAAGGAAAACATTGTACATATGGATACGCCCAGCTATGTAAAATTGGTCCTGATTTGGTCCCCCCCTTTTTCCCCACTAAATATGTTGTAAAGAAAAAAAGGGGGGCTGTGGAAAAGTCAAAGACTCTTATTGCTATCCAATATCTGTTTCTTCATTCTTCTTTTTGAAATAGAATCTACCAACATTTTTACTATTGTCTATATTTTTTTTATAACTACACTTCGCAGCCTCACTTACAGTAAGGTATAGCCACATGACTGAGTTAAAGAACTGAGGATGGGTATGGCCTGTGTTGGCCTAGGATTTACATGAGAACATGCTGGAAGAAAACAGATGACAGGAGAGGCTGAGACACAAAGACAAGTTAGATTCTCCCAAGATAAAAGTCTGAGATAGCAAGATAGGCAAACTGATAAGGACACAAGATGAGGAGCAAGGAGACAGAAGGAGATGGAGTCTCCGAGTGACTTCAGGGAACAGAGCCTCTACAAGCCTCACTGTTCTTCAGACTAATGCATGAGAAAGAAAGGAGCTTCTAACTGCTTGGGTAGGGTTAGGATTAATACACTTAATAACAGCTTATTAATCTTATAACTCTTAATAACAGCTCAAGCTATATCTCCATACATACCTTAAGATTTTTCTTTACCATATGCTTTAAATGATTGTTTTTCCATCACTTGAGTATTCAATATCAAAATTTACCACAACTTGACTAATTATAAATTGCTGTCCACTTGTGTGGCCTTGTAGATCATTGGTGTTACTTTGATATTTTTCTTCCTAAGCACCACTGAAGAATTAATACCCTTACATATAAACGATGAATATATTGCAGATCATCCCTCATGATACATTTACTAAACTAGCACTGCTATGTCGATAATTAAACTTGACAAATACATTTTTTTTCTTTCACAAGTCTTATGGTTGTTATAGCAGGGTAGCTTGATTGAACTTACTCCCATATAAATTTTTATTTGCCTAGATCGAAAGGCTTTCTACACACTGGTTTTTATTACCCTGTCCCTTCCACACATATAGGACAGAGCACGGTTAGTCACCAAGCCTCTGGAATCATCTTTCCTGAGTTCATGCACATGTGTCCTTGATAAAACTACTTTTCCTATTCAGTTCTTTTATTATGAAATAAAAAAGGTGTCTGGAGAGATGGCTCAGCAGTTAATAGCAGTTGCTAATCTTGCAGAAGAGTGAGGTTCAGTTCAGTTCCCAGCACACAAATATTTCTGGGTCTAGGGAGAGAGCTCAGTCAGGAAAGTGCTTGCTGAACAAGCATAAAGACCTGAGTTCAACTCCCAGAACCCACGTGAAAATCCAGGCATGGCAGCCTGCACTTGAAATCACAGCACTGGAGGAGCAGAGATAGTTAGATCCCTGCAAGTCATTGGCCAGCCAGTCTAGCCAAATCAGCAAGTTTCAAGCCAGTGAGAGTCCCTGTTTCTAAAGACAAGATGGACAGTGCCTAAGGAATAACACTCAAGGTTGGCCTCTGGTCTCCACATGCACTCACACGTATATGTATGTACACCCATGTACATACGCACACCCATACACCCACATAGACACACTGCCTCTTCAGACCAGGAAGGTAACAGAGAGTACATTTACTGAGCACCTGCCATGGACAAATGCTCTAAGTTCCTTAGAGGCGAACACATTTAATCCTCCCATACTTGTTTTTCGTAAAGAAACACAAGCTTTGAGAAGACAAATGCCTTACCAAAGATCCCACAGTCAGTAAGAAGTGGAAACAAAGGTAAAATTCGGGCTGGCACAGTGACAAGATTTATGATCTTCCTGCTCATTTTATGGCCTCCTAGACTGTGAATCCTAACATGCTGCTAGAGACAGAACCACATGGAAACAGAAGACTTTCATGAGTCCTCAAGGCAAAGGCCACACCCTTGCATTTCTCTGAAGACCTTCAGTTCTTATCTTAGTAAGAGAAGGCAAGGTTTGGCTGAAACAATAAACAGGCTCCAGAGCATGGGAATCCAAGCACCCATGCCCCACAGGAGCACTGTTTCCTATATTGTCTCCTGTGAGTCCACCATCCCTGCTGCTGGTACATTTCTACCTGGTAGAAAGACGTCCCTCATTATAGGCTTTAGAAATAAAAACATCAAAAAAGAAAAAAAAAAGCAAAGAGGAGCTAGAGAGATGGCTCTGTGGGTAAAGTGCTTGCTATATAAGTATGAGGACCTGAGTTTGAATCCAGCAACCATATAAGCTAAGCATGGCTGTGTGTGTGTGTGTGTGTGTGTGTGTGTGTGTGTGTGTGTGTGTGTATGTAACCTCAGAGTGAAGACAGGAACAATCCAGACACTTGCTGACCAGCTAGTCTAGCCAAAACAGAGTCAAGTTCAGTGAAGAGACCTTGACTCTAAAGATAATGAGGAAAGCAACAGAGAAAAGCACTTGACATTGGCTTCTGACCTCTACATGAACGTACATGGACACATGCATGCGCGCGCGCGCACACACACACACACACACACACACACACACACACACATACACAGACACACAAAGATGCCAGTAGTCTTGGCTCAGAGTCACTATGAGAAAGTGACTGGCTGCAGTAATAAATAGACCATTTATTTCGAAATGCCACTAAGATTTTGGAGCTATTTATTGCAGCATAAAGCACTAGTTAATACTGATTAGTATACAAGTAATGTCCCAGACAAAAACCTGAGGATGCAAAATCGCAAGATTCATATTCAAGTCAACTAGGGTCAGCTTCAGGGCTCCTTCCCAACACCACCTGCTCTGGTGATCTATAGGCAATCCAGCTTCCAGATCTGGTTCTCTGTAGATCTTCGCCTTCCATGTGCAGGTAAGAGCTCCATCTTGGCTGATGGTGCAGACACCTAGAAATCATGCTTTACCAGTCCTCCAGCCCACATGCATCATGCTGCATGACCCCGTGTAGAGCCATCACCGCCCTGGGGTCAGGTTTCTTGTTAAAAAGAGGGATAAACCTTTCTCTTCCCAGACAGAGTCATCCCAGTGGATTATATAACCATCCACATTTAGAATGCCTTTGCAGCGACCATGGCAACCACAGTATGTGTGAGCTTCAAACTTTGTTCTAAATCTGCTGATGAGGATGAAGGAATAGCTCTTTGTGTGGACCTTCCAGAGGGGCTGTTGTGCTCTCTCTCTCCCTTGGTGGGGTCCAACTTGGCAGCTGGCCTTCAAGGCCAAGGATAAGAAAAAGAAGCACTTTCTTGGGGGCAGTGAGCAATATCTAGCTGGCTCTGCAAGATGACCTGAGATTTTCCAGGCAGAGGAGGAGGGCTAAAGGGAAGACCTTAAAAGAATGACATTTTCTCAGACCTGCGTGTGGGAAGATGAACGGCGCCAGATGAGAGAGCTTGAGGGGTTCATCATAAGTAGATCATCAAGGCATGAATACTCCTAGCTCAGTAATTTAGACTATGGGGCCCATAGAAAGGAAGGTTTGCCAGAGAGGCTTATAAAAGTTCTTCCCACTGCCCAGATCTACTAAGTCAACATTCTTCGGGCAGAATCCAAGCTTGTACATTAAAATTTCTAACAGTATGGAGATTCTTCAGAAAGATTAAAAACAAACCAACCAGATGATCCCACCATCCTACTAGTTATATAGCCAAAAGAACTAAAAACAGGGTCTCAAAGAGATATGAACACTCCTGCTCAGGGCAACAAGTTCATAGTCACTAACCAGTAGAAGCACGTGAAATGCTCATGGATAGAGAACTTGATAAAGCATTCCTTATACATGCAGTGGAATACTATTCAGACCTTAACAAGGAAGGGCAATTCTAACGCATGCTACAAGATGGATGAATCTCATAGACATGATGCTGGATGCAACAATCCCTCCACAATAAAACAAACACCATGTGATTCCACTTACTAAGGTACTTACAGTATACTCTGGTTTATGGAGACAGTGGAGAGTAACTTTTTGGAAACTGGGATGTTACAGAATGTTTGATCACACTGTGAACCCGAAGACTGTATTTACTGGGAAAACCTGTTTCTAGTTGTAGTGTGTGTGGCTGAGCCTTAGCATAGACCTTTAATCCCTCTGGCTGGAATACAGACAATACAATACAATACAATACAATACAATACAATACACCCTTAGTACACACCTTGAATCCGAAACAATGAAGGAAAAGTTAGACTATAGTAAGAAGCACCCATGTTTAAAAGTGACATCTAATTAATTGAGTGGCCAACAAAGTGACAAATCAGAAAAGATTTGACAGAATAGGATATGCCCAACTTTCACAAGAATAGAGAGGAAAGAGAAGCTACATAAAGAGAGAATCGCACAGAAAGAGGGAAGGCAGATCTACCAGGAGAATTCTACAGAGACAGGTTGCAGAGAAAGAACAAGCTAGACACAGGTGATGGCAGAATGTGCCAGAGAATGAGAAGGAGCCAGAAGATTAGAACAGATTGCCAAAGTTAATATGAGGCCAAGAAAGAGAAGCCAGACTGAGTCAGTCATCTTGGAGAGGAGTTTGAGCCAGAGCAGCTGAGTTGAACCAGCCAGCCAAAATTCAGAAAGAGCTAGAAAGGGTGAGCTTACTCAGCAGTAAGTCTCAAAGTTTAAGAACATTCTAGGCCTAGATAAGATGTATGGAGGCTAGAAGCTTCTAGGGCTAGGCCTAGGTTATCAGTCTGAAGCAGTAAGCCTCTGAGATGACAATTACACCAGACAAATAAATGTTACTTTTACACTGGGGATTCTATGGGTATTGCCACAGTTTGGATCTAAAAGTTCCCCCAAGGGCCATGTATTGAAGGCTTTCTCACCAGCCTGTGATACCACAGAACAGTGGCAAAACCATTGGAAGAAGGCTACATTCCTGGGACATGCTCTTGGAGGAGATATTAAGATTGCAGATCCTTCCTATATTTCTTTTTCTGGGCAAGATAAAAAAAAAAAATGAGCAGCCTCTCCTACCGCGTGTGCCTTGTCAAAATATAGTAGTTAGAGTTTCTGTACTTGTGACAAAAAAAACATGACCTGAAGCAGCAAAGAGTTTATTTAATCTTACAGCTATCATCTAGGGAGGTCAGGGCAAAACTCAAGGCAGGAACCCGGAGGCAGGAGCTGATGCAAGGCCTCCCTGTATAAGGAGTGCTGCTTACTGGCTTACTCCCCATGGCTTGCTCAGCTTGTTTTATTACACCATCCAGGGTCACAGGCCCAGCGATGGCACCACCTATAATGAGCACCCCACTCACCAGGAAAAGGCACCTTGGGCTTCCTTCCCTGCAAGGCCAATCTTACAGGTTTCTCGCAGAAACGTCAATTCTCATTTGAGGTTTCTTCTTCTAAAGTGACTCTTGCTTGAGTCAAGTTGATATTAAAAACTAGCCAATCCACACAGTACAGTGGACTACCTCAAGACCAAACCAATATAGCCTATCAACCATGGACTGAAACCATGAGCCAGAGCAAACCTTCCTCTTTTAAATTGTTTGCCTTGATTATTCTGTCAGTGACGGAAAGCTGACTGGCGCCAAGTATAGAATTTCAGTTTTGTGAGATGACAAAGTCCTACAGATTGATGACAAGCAATTGGAATGTGCCTAACATCTGCTGAACTGAACACTTTAAAATAGATACGACAATAAATGTGTGCTGTGTGGGCTTTTAGCAGAAATTTCAAAAGTCTAGGTGTTGGGTAGATAAACCTCTACATAGCATGAGGACCTGAGTTTAGGTCATTAGCACCCACATGAAGAACCTAGCACAGCAATGTTTGCCTGTAATAGAGCACTTGGGAGACAGAGAAAGGTGGATCCCTGGAACTCACTGGCCAGCCAGCCTAGCTGAATCAGGGAACTGTAGGCTCAGTGAAAGATCCTGCCTCAGAAAATCAGATCAAGAGCCATAGAGAAAGACTCACAGCATCTGTATCTGGCCCTAGACACCTACACGCACATGTGTGCACACATGTGTATGCATATATATATATATATGCATATATGTGTATATATATGTATATATACATATATACATACATATGCATGTGCATAAATACATATAAATGCCCACCAAAAATAATCTGGATGGGAATGTTTGTAGAGTATTTGCTTACCACACACAAAGCTCTGGGTTCAATCCCTAGAGTCATAAACTGGACATGGCATACACACATAATCCTAGCTCCGAGAAGTTGGAGACAGGAGGATCAGAAAGAGGTTCAATATTATTCTCATCTATCTAGTGAGTTTGAGGCCAGCCTGGGCTATAAGATACCTTGTCTCAAAACTAACAACAACAACAACAACAACAACAACAACAAAAGTTCTTGCTAGGCGTGTCAATAAAATAGAAAGGATCCTGTGGTCTCAAATCAGAGACAGGAAGTAAGATGACTATTTCAAATCTCAGAGACTTGTTATAAAAATCAGGCAAGAGGTCTTGAAGCTTTGCAGTTCTGAGACCTTGAGACAATGTGCTGCATGTGGGCAGGGAAAACTGAGGCATGCTCTAAAGCATCAGTCAGTCCTGTCGCTCCCACAACAGATGCTAATGACACTTAAAAGAAGGAAAGATGTTATTTGGGCTCAAAAAGTTTCAGTGTGATGGTTAATATTGATCGTCAACTTGACAGGCTCTAGAATCAGCTATAAATGAAGCTTCTAGGGATGCCTGGGACACACTATCTAGATTAGGTTAATTGACGTTGGTTGTCCCACCTTAACTGTGGATGGTATCATTTTGTGGTCTGGGATCCTATACTAAATACAAAGAATAAAATGAGCTGAGCACTAGCATTCCTGTTCTCTACTTCCTTTCTGTGAGCACAACGTGACCAGTGCCTCATGCTCCTGCCACCATGCTTTCCCCTCCAGCTGGAAGCCAAGAAAAAAAAAAAAAAAAAACCTGCCTGTGCTGGTTAGTTTCAAATACCAATTTGATACAGCCTAGAGCCACCTGAGGGAAAAACCTTAGTGAAGAATTATCTAGAACAGATTAGACTTTGGCATGTCTGTGGAGGACTGTCCTGATTGGTAGCTGATGTAGGAGGACCTAGTCCATTATGGGCGACACCATCCCTTACGCAGGGGAGTATTCAACAGTATAAGATAGAAGAAACCTGGATCTGAGCAAACAAGCAAGGACTTAGTTTGCACTTAGTTCTCTCTGCTCTTAACTATGAGTATAGTGTGACTAGCCGTTTGAAGTTCATGCCTTGACACACATAATCACAGTAATGGATAATCACCTGGAACCAAATGAACCCTTCCTCCCTGGTGTTGCTTTTTATCACAGCAACAGAAATGAAATTAGAACATTCCATTGAGTTGTGATGTTCAGGTATTTGCTGCAGCAATGAAGAAAGTACAGTTAGTGGGATCCATTGCTATGGGCCTGTGGTAACAGACTAGCAGAGCAGGGGGAGGTGGTGACAGAACAAAGTTAACTCACCTTTGAGACAACCAGGAACAGAGAGAGTGAGAGAGAGAGAGAGAGAGAGAGAGAGAGAGAGAGAGAGAGAGAGAGAGACAGAGAGACAGAGAGACAGAGAGAGAGAGACAGAGACAGACACGGAGACAGAGACAGAGATGGAGACAGAGAGACAGAGACGGAGATAGAGACAAAGAGACAGACACAGACACAGAGAGACAGACATAGACACAGAGAGACAGAGAGAAAGGAAACAGAAAGAGACAGAGAGGAGAGAGACAGGAGAGACACACAGAGAGAGACAGAGAGAGGGAGGGAGGAGGGGGTTAGGGACAACTTCTAACTCTCCAGGACACACTTCCAGTGCTGCTGCCTATAACCAGACCCCACCCCCTCACGAATCTACTATATTCCAATAGTCCATTCATATTTTGACTCCTTCAATGGATGAACCCATTGATGAGGACAGAGCCCTTAAGATCCAATCATTTTTTCCCCAAAGCCCCACAGTTGAGCACTGCTTTCATCAAGAACCAAAGCTTTGGGGGAAACACTTCATAATGAGAGCAAACACTGGCTGAGCCAGGTTCCACAACTCCTGCATTACAGATCATAGATGCTCTTGCAGCAGCCCAGCTGTAGGCTTCACAGCTAGCTACTCCAAGTGTTACCCATACACATTTTATGGCCCATTAAGAAGACAGAGAACCCACTCCCTCATCCAGGAAGCACATCAAAAGATGCATGTGGACGTCAGGGAAATGTGCTCTCACAGGGAAGATCAGTCACCTTCAGGGCAGGCCACAGGCTTCAGTTCAAGTCCCAGCTAGAATTCAGTCTTGAATAGCAAAGATGCAGGAACACAAAAGACTTCTGACTTCTAGAAGACCTCACCTGCTTCAGGGATGAGAGCTGGCCCTGGGCTTGACCAGAGGAGGCACCAGATGCCAGCAGGAACTCAGGCTCCTTCAGAGTCTCAGGCACATCCCACTCTCCCCTCCCACCTCAAGCCTTTACGCTAGCTTTGCCTTTGTGGGGAAACTCTGCTCCCACCTTCCTGCTTGTTATGGAACGGATGTGAAACGTTCCTCCACAGGCTGCTGATGCTATTTTGGAAAGTTGTAGAAACAGGTGGTGCAGCTCAGCTGGAGGATGTAGGTCACTGAGGACATGCCTTTGAAAGGTACACTGGTCCTCAGCCTGCTTGTATAGTCCTGTCTACTTCCTGGATGCCATGGCATGAACTGCTCCTGTCGGCCACACCCTCCCTGTCTTAAAGGACTAACATCCATGATCCTGTGCCCTGGATCAGTCAGAACACAACCCCTCATCCCTTTAAGCTGTTCCCAGGTATTTTGGTGGCCATGGTGGAAAGAGGTACGAATACATTGCTTAGCCTTTAACCTACTCTTCAGATCTCACCTCTAATAGCAAAGAAGCTTTCTTACATGTATGAACATATATGTGCATGCATGTGCACATGCACACACCCCTAATGCTCTTGGCATCCAGGCAGTTGGTGCCTCAGTGGGGACACAGCACAGCCTGACTGTGGAACTAAGGACTTTAAATAGAAGCTAAGCCACTCTGTCGGGGCCGAGGAGTCTAAAGCAGCAGACTCAAGCTTGTGCTTCCTCTGTTCAGTGTTCCTGGTGTCTATATGGAAGTATGGGTTTAAATCAAGTATAAACTGAGTGGTGTGGGGCACACCTGTAATCAGAGCACTCGGGAGGTTTTGACGGGAGGATCAGAAATCCAAAGTCATCTTTCAATACACAGAGAGTTCAAGGCCGGTGTAAGCTACAAACTATCTCAAAACAAACAAACCTAAAAATGGTCATTTTCAAAGGAAAGAGCAGATTGCTACAATGTGCAGGAGAGGGAAATACTCCAACAGTGGGGTGTCCTTACAAACCTCAGGCTGACCGGCAGGGAAGCCTTTACCAGACCTGGAAAGGCTGTACTCATTCATGGAACCCATGGCCCCCGGAGGAACAATCGCCAACTGCACTTTCCTCCCCCCCTGTCTCCTTCCTATAGCCCCCTCGCCTGCTTTGGCGCAGACCTATCTGAAGACTGGACAGAAGTGCCCCCATCAGATGCAATCCAGTACGGCACATCCAAGGCCCAGGGAGGCAAAAGAGCAGTGGGCCAAAGGTCCCTAGAAGCAAGTCAAGTGTGCCAGATTCCTCTCAGAGAGCCGGTCCTACCATGGGTTACTCAGTAGGATTCACACCTCTGTTCCAGTTTACCCCTCACACTGTACACAGCACCTGCACACAGACAGTCTGCACCAAACATCTACTGAGTGAACAAATGAGCACCCAGGAGGGAGGGCCCTGGTTCAGTCCGAACGACTGATGCTTCAGACTCAGAAAACTGCAGTGTTTGTCTCTGAGCATCAGACAGGCCCCTCAGCCTCCTGTTGTCCAGCGACATCCTGTACCTTCCCCACCAACCCTGATCTGATCTCCATGCCCATACCTCCTGACTCAGTGTGGGACCACAGGGACCCGCAGGCCTGCTGCACACCGAGTCCTCTGAGAGACGTAGCTACTGTCCTCTCCGACCTTTACATGTGAGCACCAGTCCCACCAACCTGAGGTATCCGTGCGCTCTCCCACAGTATGGTAAGAATCATGGGCTTCCCCCACCTACCACCCACCCAGCCAGCAGAGAGTGCAGTGGGCACGTTATACTCATTTTACTAGCATCCAGCCTAGTCATTTCTTCTCTCATTACTACTGCTAGAGGCCCGTAATTCCTAATTGGCAATCTCTGCATAGATCTTTGCATACCCTCCAACCAATCAAAATACCTGGCAAGAGAAGATATTTTGTCCCAGATCTGGAAGCTCCGCTCCTGTGACAAGGTTTAAGATGATAAGTTCTCTCTGTGCTTTTCTGTCACCTTGTTCTACATGGAGCTTGCTATGTGCAGTTGTGAAAGTTGTTCCCTGTACAAAAGTACCCAGTAGAGTTGAACAATGAGAGCTGAAATCCAGCCCAGGCTTCCTTTGCCAAGCTGTACATCTCAGTACCAACTGTGTCTTCCCAGAGGAAGGCATGCCTCTTCCTAGTTTTCATGAATTTCCATATGGGCTAGAGGGCTACCGTGAAATAAATCCTACATGAAACATGAGCAGGAGACTGTATACCCAACGTAACGGGAGCCAGGAATAGTCTGTTTTTATCTCTGATTTTCAGGAAGTCAGATGGCTTCAAGGCCAGTCCCTCCCTGTGGAAACTCATTACACGCAAAAGATGATTTCTGGAGTAACAAAAGATACCACCGCAATTGCATTTATCAAGGAAGCGTGGCAATCAATGTCTCATGCCCGGACCGCATCCGAATGCCCTTAATCAATGGCTGTGCTCATTACAAATTTATTGCAATTAATTTCATTTCAATTATACCTTAATTACTAACCTTCAGTGAAACTGGCCAGCTCAAAGTATCTCTCATCACAGAGCTAGGACCCTGAGATAAGTCACCATGCCTGGATTCAAGTTGGTTTGTTGGCACATAGCTCTTTTTTTTTGGGGGGGGGGGTAGGAAGGGGCTCATTTCTCCAGGGAGGCAATTCATAATGTGCGTCTGAAATTGAACGCAGGAAGACAGGCAGCTGTGCCTATGAATTAACTGGAGCCGGTGTTTAATTTGCTTCTTATTGATGCTGTTTCCTCGCTGGTTCATTAGCTATGGTTACAGAACAAATGCCTTCAGAACCCAGCCTTTGAGATGTCCTTAGGCTCTGGGTCAGCCTGCTCACTCCTGATCATTCCACTTCTTCACAACTTGGGGACCTAACTCTCTGCATCTGGGGCAGGGCTGTTCTCAAAGAGTTCCTAGAACAAGGGCCTCTTGCCATCAGTAGTTGGCCCGTTAACACACCAGGGGACAACACCAGGGGAGCAACCCAGGCAAGGATGTTGAGGGAAAACATCCTGAGGCAAAGCAGGAGTGCCTTATATGTAAGAGGGTTTTAGACTTGAGAATCCTCAGATAATGTACAAGTTCTGCTTCTGATATGTTTTAGCTCTGAAGACCGGGAAAGCCGTTTATTTCTCTGGTCCAAGTAAACGATAGTCTCTAACACTGGGCTTCTACTGCCGATTTTCCTCCAAGCTCCCAGCGAGCCCACCTCTGAGATTTGTCGTAGCCTCTGAGGAGTTCATAGAATTTCTCCCTACAAGCTTTTCTTTAGCTGAGCATGAAGGAACTTTAGAGATTTTCTGACTCTGTCTTTCATCTCAAAGATGAAGAAACTGAGGCCAAGGAGGGAGAAGCCCAAGATGACAAGGTACATTGCTGCCACAACTGGACTAGAATGAATCCTCTGGCTCCCAGTTCTAGAACAATCAGACCACATCATCAGAAACTGGTTAGTGTCTAGTAGTACAATTAAAGACATTCAAATATCTCATGCATGTGCACCAGAAGATGCGCATGAAAATGGCTGGTGCATTAGCATCTATGAGACCCACACAGTTCAGCCCCAAGCAAGCCTGAAGTAAAACTTAGCATGACACCATTTGTCACAAAAACGAGCCCAGTGTTGAGCCAGCTGTGGAGGTGCACATCTGGAACTCTACATTGAGAAGGCTGAGCAGGAGCATCATGAGCTCCAGGATGGCTTGATCTACATAGAAACACCTTATCTCAACTGGAGACGCGGGCAGGGAGGGAGGGAGGGAGGGAGGGAGGGAGGGAGGGAGGGTGAAATGATGGAAGGAAAAGTACCAAAACCTAAACAACTCTCCCTTATGGAAACACGCAGGTCCAGTAATGATACATTCCTTCATGGCTTGAACACTACACAGCAGTTTAAGCAAATGCATTTGATCGACGCCGTCAGCATAAGACAAACTTCTAGACCCCAGTGTTTTAATTTTTAGTAAGTTGCAGAACATTTGCATCACAATATCCCATGTTTATTTTTAAATTCACAAATACAAGGAATTGAGAAAAGGAGATTCTCAATTCAGCCATATGTAACGTGAGTATCCAAGCATGAGGAGAACGCCTAGACAGAGCAGGGTCTACTCTGGAGAAGGGAGAACAGGTGCAAAGGGTATGTGAGCTTTAAAGACAACATGGCGCCCGGGTGCTCACTTCAGATATAATTTACATGTGTTGCCCAAAGTTTCATAAGCTGGAAACTTAACCTTCACAGTGTTGGGAGGTGGAGCCTTGATGATATGGGATGCAAAGGGAGATCCTCCAATCCCTGGGGCAGCTGTTCTCAGAAGGAATTGATCAGTGTAGTTCTCATGGTGACCTGAAGACCCCCTCAAGACCATGTTAAGAGCAAACTCAAACCCCAAATCACTCTATTGACTTCAGTTTTGCAACATGATATCTCCTCCTACACATGCTCCCGACATGGTGGTACACCATGAGGTGATCTCACTGGGAGGAACTGTTACCAGAAACCATGCCCTTGCTGTTTGGATCTTCAACATCCAAAACTACGAAGCAAACATACCTCTTTTCCTGGTGTTACATTACTCTAAGTATCTCGTTATAACAATGAAAATGGATTAATATTAGTGGCAAGTTCTTAGTTTTCTTACTGCCTAAACTCTTCTTTCTGTTTAAAAAATTTCATCATTATTCCAAAAATAAAATGGTTGATGCAATTTCTTCTTTCTAAAAAAAAGAAATCTGAATGATCATCACTGGCTTGACAGCAAATACACTCTGAGCTGGTTCCGAGTTAACACTCGGTGCTGTCTCTGTTAGACTCAAAACAGAGCTTATAGCCAACAATTGATATTGCTTATATACTCAATGAACACATTCGAATAGAATGAAGGAGCTATCAGCAACCAGTGGCTGCTGGGATAGGGGGAGACAGGTCCACATTGTGTAAAAGCATGTCTCTGTATTTTCAATTTTTAATACTATACTGGCAGAGAGCTAAGTGCTGGCAGGATTTTGGTATTGTTATTTCTATGGCCCATCACTGGGTTTTCTACTTTGTAAATGTTTCTCCTTCCTCACCTGCACAAAATCAATTTAGAGATATATCAGGTGTTGTCTCGATGTTGATCGGGTGTAGTAAAGATAGCCAAGGGAGGAGATGGAAGGTAGAACCTCCAGGCAGAGAAAGGGAGTTAGAGAGACCAAAGCAGGCATGGGAAATTCAGGTGCAGACATGAAGAGAACAGACTGACTACACTAGAGTAGAGAGGTACAGAGCAAGCTAGCCACATGGCAGATCATAGGCTAGAGTAGGCAGGTTAACTTTGATAAGCTAGCTGAAAGACTGCCCCAGCCAAAGGCCTAAGCTTTAAACTTTATTAGAAGTCTCCATGTCTTATTTTCACTTCAGGTGGGTCCACCAAAAGTCCTGATATAAAAACTTAAATAACCCTATTCCTGTGCTCATGGAACCAACCTTGTTTTAAGCCAGTGAGTGACTGAAAAAAAAAGTCATGAATGTAGGGGGATGTGATGGCTATTCTTGGCTGTCAACTTGACTATATCTAGAATTAACTAAAACCGCAAAATGGGGCACACTAGGAAGTGATTTTATTTAATTAAAGTGGGAAGATCCGCTTCTAATCTGAATCTTTTGATATGAGAAGATGGCCTCTAATCTGGGCCACATCTTCTGCCAGAAGTCAAAACGATCATCCACCATGATCAAGTAGGCTTCATCCCAGGGATGCAGGGATGGTTTGATATACGGAAATCCATCAACGTAATTCACTACATAAACAAACTCAAAGAAAAAACCATATGATCATCTCACTAGATACGGAGAAAGCATTTGACAAAATCTAACACCCTTCATGATAAAAGTCTTGGAGAGATCAGGAATTCAAGGCCCATACTT
>JADRCD010232832.1:0-11469 GCA_019843815.1 Montemys delectorum
AAGTCACAGGTAATTAATTTCCTCAGTAAATATCTATTAAAAGCAAACAAACAAACAAAACCAGAAAACTACCCTCACTAATCTCATTTCCTGGATAGGAGCTAATAATCACTGCTAACTTCTCAGGTATGCTCTTATGGTTTTTTTTTTACATATATTTTAATGTATGTGTTAATTCTTTCCATGTAAAACGGGATACTGAGTGAGATCTGAAATTTGATTCTAGTATTTGTGTCAGTTTCTTTTACTGCCAAATAAAAACTGTGCTTGAGTACATTTGTGCAACTTGTCACTCATACGGTCTGAGAAAACATATGTGGAAACACATTGTGAGAAAAGCACCTTGCTAAGTGTGTCTGTGCACCCTCAGGCACACTGGGTGCCCATGTTCTCTAGCCTTCCTCTTTCTCCCTGCATAGCTTCCACTTCATTTAGTATTTACACCTGACTTTACGTGACTATGAAATCCTATGAGGGATTCATGAGGGAGACATGGTATCTGTTTTTCCAAATTTGGCTTAAACTCAATCTCATGACTTGTGCTATTTTTGATTAGAGAATTGAGACCATTACTATACAGAGTTATAAATGAAAAGTGTACATTAATTCTGATTGATTTTGAAGAATTTAGTTTTTCCTATTCCTCATTCCACACTCCAGCATGGTTATTCTTCTCTATAGTCTTATGAAAATGTATATCGTTCTCGTCAGTCTGAAGGATCCTTCAAGGGTCTTCCACAGTGGTGGCTCAGTGGCCTCGAATTCCTTCAGTTTTTAATCCCAGAAGGTTTTTCTTCCCCTTCAATTGTAACAAACAGTGCTGCTGGGTAGAGTAGTAATGTGTGCTAGCAGATTACTTTGAGAACTTGGAATATATAATCATGAAATAATAATGGATTCTGTTAAGAAATGGCTTATTTTTGGTGCTGTAGAGATGGCTTAGTGGTAAGAGCACTAACTGCTCATCCAGAGGACCCAGGTTTGATTCCTAGCACCCACATGGTGGCTAAAAACCGTGTGTAACTTCAGTTCCAGAAGATCAGACATCCTCTTCTGGCCTCCATGGACACTGAATGCATGTGGTACACAGACATACATGCAGACAAAACAACCATAGATGTTTAAAAAAGAAAATAAAAAAGAAACAGCATATTTTCACACCTTTCTTAACTCCATAGTTTAGAAATTTTGCCTAAATATGTTTCTTTTTTATTTTATTTTATTTTATTTGGTTTTTTGAGACAGGGTTTCTCTGTGTAGCCCTGGCTGTCCTGGAACTCACTCTGTAGACCAGGCTGGCCTCGAACTCAGAAATCCACCTGCTTCTGCCTCCCAAGTGCTGGGATTAAAGGCGTGCGTCACCACCGCCTGGCACGTTTCTAAGATTTATTCTAATAATAAACTTTTAAAATGTTGGGGGTAATTACAAAAAAACTCCACTAAACCAAAATTAGACTGATGGCTTTCTTTATTCCTATAACCCCAGTCCTCAGGAGACTGAGGCAGTTGCATGTCATAAAAGAGCAAAAACATCACAAAGAAAAACAAACCTCAACTCTCAAACAACTGAGTCATACACAAAGCAGCTTTGGTCTATAACTCCTAATATGGAAAAAATACATGTTGATCTATTGACAAATATCTATGAAAAACAATTTTGTGACAAACTAATATCGATTGGCTTACTTGTAGAAACACTTGAGGAAAATCATTGAGGACTGACTCTAGCAACTCGAGGCCAAATGTCCGAGTCATTTCCGTCATGCCTACTAGCCAGTAAGGGGCGTCAGCATTAACCAACTGACAGAGATCCTGGGAAATTAAAAAAAAAAAAAAAAAAAGGTGTCATGTATTATGATAATATACACTTTCCACAACTCAGTTTATAAGACAAAAACGAAACAAACCTCTTTTTCTTAAAAATTAAGCATTAGAAATTCCAATTTTGACATTTGTACATTCAGTAGATTTTAGTAAACCTATAAAAAAGTGTGTAACTTTAGACAACACACAGCTATAGACAAGTGTTAATGTTATTTTAATAAGGAATAAACTTTCAATCTTACTATACTTAAAATGGTTTAGTCATGCCAACTGACATAAAAAGCAGGTATTTATTATCAGATTACATTAAGTAGACAGCAAATCTATTACTTAATCTTTTCTCATTGAAGGAATGTTTTTGTAGGACTTGTCATCCCTAATGTACCTATTTTTCTAGTTCTGAGTTTAGTTTCACTTCCTTAAGGTAGATCCCAACATTTTATCATGCTAGTTAGATATACAGTAGATGCAGAAATCTTTGTTCAGCCTTTCAGAATTACTTTAATATAATACTAATAACACTTTTAATTGTTATGTAACTTTTTGGATTAAAATTACATCAAACATAAATTCTACAATAAGACACTTGCAGAAGCTGTATAGCACAGTGAGAATTCTTCTGTCAACTGGCATACCTGGAAGAGCATGTAGGCATCCTTAGCACAGGGTCTTAGCGTGCTGACCGACCTTCGGTTACTGTTTCCCTGGATCAGCACTGGAGGTTCTATATCTGCAGAACAGGGCAGAAACTGAAGTTCAGAATGCCCTTTTTACAATGTTACATACATGTTTAAAGTTCATCCTTTTACATAAGGATGGTTCCTGTTTGAGAACCTTGTCTTCAAACAAGGTATTTTATATAAAATAACAATTACTCATTTTCTTACACACATTTTAACAAGGTTATTATTTTTATGACACACTTGATTTTCCCAGTTTCTTATTTTTCAGCTTTTATCACATGATCTCTGAATCTGTATTAAATATCAAACATAAAGTTTACCACATAGCCATTTCCTCCACCCTTTACCATGTTCAAAAGGATTAACTGCTTGATCTGCCACGGTTGCTGTCAGTCATGGGTAGCATCAGCACCCATGGGTAAGAATCAGCTAGAACGGTTTTTCCCTGTTCAGCACTGCTTTTTTAACATTAGCAGGAAAGATCCCACTCTCTGGGCTGGTGACATGGTTGGTGGGCAAAGGTACCTTATACCAAGCCTGAGGGTCTGAGTTTGATGCCCAGGATGGACATGGTGGACCATAAGGACTAATTCTTACCAGTTGTCCTCCGACCTCTAATGTGTGCTGTGGTACATACTTGTGTGCATGTGAATGTGTGCATGTGAATGCACACAAATTGCTACTGTTAATACTGATTGTTAAGTCGACAAGATTTAGAATCACCTTCAAGGACACAAGCTCCAGGGCATGCCTGTGAGGGAGCTTCTAGATTCAAGTGAACTGGGAAACCTGCCATAAATGCACCGTTCTGTAAGCGGGGATTCTGAACACAGCACTTCCCCACCCCCCTCCTGACAACAGTGCAGTGGGCAGCCACCTTCCACCCCTGCCATACACCTTCCATGCTGTATCCCCTCAAATGATAAACAGAGACAAACTGTCCCTTCCTTGAGCTGCTTTTGTCAGAAAATTCACCAAGTTAACAAAAAAGAAAAGGAACTTAACACATATATAAACACACCTGTATCTACCACACTCACACAGACATATCCGCACACGTGAATGCGTGCATTTACATGTGCCTGTATGAGTTTTCAGGTATTTTTGTGAGCGCTGTTGGCCTTTACCTCTGTGCCGGTCGTCTTCAGCAACCATCCTCTCGAAGACCACCGTCACGACCTGTCGCACAGTCGCAGCAGCTGTGTTGTTTGTAATATTGTCCTTCGTGAAGTGGAGTCGAAAACAAAGGACTATTGCCTAGAAAAAAGGTGGATTCTATAGCATGAAGTAAACCTGAAGAGCAGAATCTGTCAGATGAAACTGCAAGTCAAATGATTTGTTTCAGTCAGACATGAAAAGTTCCATCTTTTTATAAAACTACAAAAATCCTCAGATTTCAAAATAGTTCAGTCTCAGTAAATTAAATAGCTATATAAGACTAGCTAAAACAGTTCAAAATACTTTTTCCAAATATACTTCATTTAATGTATATATGAATGTGTCATGTTTTATTTTCCCAGAATGACTTGCTTTAGAAATAGCAAGTATTCATGTTTGTTGTATCACTAAATGCTTAGAGAAGTTCTATGTAAATTGCTAAAAATATAAATAAAAGTATAGTATTATTAGAAGAGTGCCACACTTTTCTCTTTAAAAAGCAACTTTCTTATTAAGAAAACTTGTATGTGCTGAATTGTACTCCTTAAAGGCATAACATCCCATGAGTTCTGCCTGCTCCATATGAATGTGGCCATGGAGCACACCGCAGTGATGGAGCACACCGCAGTGATGCACACTTCTGTCACCCTAGTGTACGTCCTCACACACCTCTGTACCCACTTCCTCTCCTGAACCAGGGAAACTGTTGAATTTTTTCACTACTGAAAATACACTCAACATTTTCTACAATTTTATATAAAAGGTCTGGCTTCCTTCATTTAGAGCCTATGCATGGAGTTTGTGTGTGCTGTCCTGTGCTGTCAGTTGGAAGTTCCCTTCCTCTGGCTGAGGAGACTGCATGGGGAGGCTATGGTACCACTTCTGGTGATGAACATCTGCAGAGTTTTGAGTATGGTGCTCCTCTGAGTAAGACTGCTATGAACATTCAAATACAAGTCTCTATGAAGACAAGCATTTTCCTTTGCATTGGATAAATACCTAGGAATGGCATGGCTAGGTCACAGGGTAATGCAGGTTAACTTTTAAAGAAACTGCGCCTTTCTAAGGAACAACTCCAGTGCTGTAACTGTGGACGTGTGTAGATTTCAGAGCCACTCCATCCGCAGCACTATGTGATGATGGATCTAGAAAGGTCAGCTGCTCTGATGGGCAGGGACAGACAACACTGTGATTTCAGTTCTCCTTTCTCTAGCCTCTTCTCACACATCACTGCCATGAGCACCACAATTCATAAGTATCATTATAGTTGTTTGTCTATTCTTCATGTGGTAATTTTGTCCTAGAAAATAATCCTTTAAATAGTTCTTTAGAAGCACGTGTGTGTCCTTTGTCAGATAGCGGCTACTGTTTTCCTCTATCCTGTGACTTATTTTATGGTTCATGGACCACAAAATTAAAGCTCTAAAAAATAGTTGCATACACCAGTATCATAAAGATCTTCTAAAAGTTTAATAGTTTGAAATAGAAGTCACTCTCAGAAGAAATACAAAACTCTTTTTCATTTTATGTTTGAGTGCTTTGCCTTCATGTAAGAACACTGCACATGCCTGGCGCCCAGGAGACCAGAAGGGGAGCTGGATTCAAACCCGGGTCCTCTGCAAAAGCAGCTAGTATGCTTTTTGTTTGTTTGTTTGGTTTTTCAAGACAGGGTTTCTCTGTGTAGCCCTGGCTGTCCTGGAACTCCCTCTGTAGACCAGGCTGGCCTCGAACTCAGAAATCCACCTGCCTCTGCTTCCCAAGTGCTGAGATTAAAGGCATGACCTCCCACTAGTACTTTTAACCACTGAGCCATCTCTCCAGTGCTCTTACATTCAGTTTTTAAGTGACACGTCCTTTAATAGAAAAACTATACTCTATTTTTCAACTTCAAAAAAGTGTACTATGTTGTTATACAGGATTTATGTTGATCAATTTTGTATTATACCTTTCAATTTCAGTTTTATTAGCCAATACTTCATTTTCAACTAGGTAACATACTAAAATAAATGCTATAATTACTCCTTTCTGTATGTATGTGTAGGAGTGCACATGTGAGTGTTTGAGTTCTGGTGTCCACAGTGTGCGTGGGTGTGTGAAGGCCAGTATCATCCATCTTTTTTTTTGAGACTGGATCTCCTATGGAACTTGTCTCCTAGCCTAGACTGGCTTACAACGATCCTCAGTGTTCTGGTTAGTGTTTTTAACTTAACACAAGCTAGAGTAGCGTAGGAAGAGGAAACCTCCATTGAGTAACCTGCCTCCTCAGATTGGCCTGTGGGCATGTCTGTGGGGCAGTTTCTTGATTAATGGTTGATTTGTAGGGTCTATTCCACTGTGGGTGGGTTGTGTAAGAAAGGAAGCTGAGCAAGCCAGTGGACAGCACTCCTCCATGGTCCGTTCAGTTCCTGCCTCAAAGTGTTCTTGATGATGACCTATAGTCTGTCAGCTCAAGCAACTCCTTTCTTCCCCAAGTTCCTTTTAGACATGGAGTTTATCATACCAAAAGGAACCTACTTAGGACACGGAGGCATCCTCCTGTGTATTTCCACCCTTACCCATGAACCAGCACACCCTTGGTCCCACCTTCCCCAGTGGGCACTAGAGATGCTCCTTGGTCCCCAGGCTTGTATGGCAAATGCTCTGCTGACTGAACCATCTCCCAAGCCCTAGGTCTTTTTCTCTAGTATGTCAATGGTAACATTTTATACACTTTAAATATATTTATTACAAGAATAACTGGATAGCAAGAAACCAGATGGAACTGCACACAAACACTCCACTTAGCAGACAGGGCCTGGAAGAATGAAAGCTGTTAGGCTCTAAAAACACCAAGGTGATCTCTAGAAAGGATGAGCACACAGACCCACTTGAGATACCATACATCCTGAGACTGTCGACATCTCTCTTTTATCAACTATCCTTCCTTAAGAGCACAAATATTATGAAACAAAGTTAGTCATGGTGGCATACGCCTTAATCCCAGCACTCGGGAGGCAGAAGCAAGCAGATCTCTGTGAGTGTGAAGTTAGCCTGGTCTAAATAGCAAGTTCCAGGCCAACCAAGGCCACACAGTGAGACTTTGTCTCAAAAAATAAACAAACAAATAAACAAAAAAGTTCAAAACACTCGTAAGGAATAAACTATGAGCTGAGGACTAGATGATGTTGCTTTCTGTTCTACATAAATATTTCATGATTTTAAAAACTATATAACAGAACAGCTATCAATATTCCAAAAAGCATGGGAGAAGGGAAGAAAGTAAAAACTAGCTATGAAACCTCATGTGGTATAGGTGCTCAAAGAAGGGTTTTAGCCACTTACGAGACAGGCCTGAACTGTTTGGTGTCCTACCATAATGCATACAGGTAGCTTCAAAGCAGGAGAACTGAGGAGCAAACATACAGAAACATCGAAGCTGACACAATGGAGGAAGGCATCGTCCCTCCTCTCACACCCCTTCTTTATGCTGCTCTGCAGCTGCTCAGCTTCTTGCACCCAACATTCCTCATTAAACTCAGCAGCAGCTGAGTTTAACCACAGGCTGGTTAATGGATGTCCTCTCATCTGGAGGAACTAACTCACAAGGCCGACCACCACAGTAACTGTAGAGAAGTGAGTAGCTCTTCACTCCAATGGCTCTAGGCATCTTTTTTTTTTCTTTTTTTGTTTTTCAAGACAGGGTTTCTCTGTGTAGCCCTGGCTGTCCTGGAACTCAATCTGTAGATCAGGCTGGCCTTGAACTCAGCAATCCACCTGCCTCTGCCTCCCAAGTGCTGGAATTAATTAATGGCGTGCGCCACCACTGTCTGGTGGTGTCTATCTTTTAATCAGCTTATTCAAAGACTACCTCAAAGCATTTATAAACACCAATTAAATAGGTTTCTTACCTTGGAAAGTGCCTCATCATGAACTACCGTGTTGGTTGTTAAAAGAACAAGAACTGTTTGAAGCAGCTTGAGTTCTTCAAGGCTGTTCTCCATTAGCTGCCAAAGCATGTTAATTATGTTTCCAGCAGCAGTCTGCGAATCAGAAGACACACAAAATCACTTCAGATCTGAGAGGTGATGGAGATTCACAGTAGCACTGTTTATTTTCCACCACCAAGTTAAACAGAAACAAAATATATTATTACATAACTATCAATTCAGATAATCTACACTTTAAAATATGAATTATATTATGTAACTATTCTATGACACTGGAAAGTTGATTATAAAATAAGTTCTGTGCTATGAACTATGCCTTAGATTACAAGAAACTCAATGGAATGCAGTTAATCTTCAATGTTATTAGCTTCATTTTTAAGTTATTCTTCTTTCATAAAACTGCCTCACAGGAGAGATCAGGTACACTTTAATCTTCCTATGAACGCTACTGACATGACTCTTAACAAGCAATTCAGATAAAATCTTCCACCTACCTCAGATACCACTTCATGTGACATGAGTCTCTGGATGGCGGCCAAACACAGCTGCGTGATCTTTGGCTCCTTGGTCCCACACCCCATTAGGAAAGGCTGCACAACTTCTGAGCTGTTCTCTTTCAATGCTTTATTGAGAAAACAATATCAGATGACTTACTGGATCTATTCATAACCAGGATTGTCTACATACTTAGAACCTATGAGAATTCTTTTTATGTAAAGTAACTGTCCAAATAGAAACAAGTAATCAGAATTCAGGCGATGCAGACGCACAGTCTTCAGCTAACTGTAGGAGCCCCAGGCTTTCTCTACCATGTGACTCTGGGCCTTCCTATCTGCTACCACCTCTTTGAGAACATACATTTTTACAAGTTCAGAAACTAACATTTCTTCATACTACACAAGAGTAAAGTAAACAAGAATTCATGTCATAGAGCAGAAAGGGGTTCAAACTCTATGTCTACCGTGCCTTCCATCTTCATAGTGCCCGACATTATTTTTATATGCTGTGAATGTTCATAACGCTAATTTCTTCAGGAAATAAACACAATTCTTAGACAATAATAGCATTCTTCCTGTTATTATGGAAAGAGCATTTTAAATTAAGCAGGAAATACACAAACTTTTATTCCAAATCTTAATTTAACTTCTACCAACTCTAGAAATTTTAAAGTAATAATAACTAAATTCAATTGAACAATTCATTTATAACATAAAATTTAAAAATTGCTTAACAGCAAAAAAGATAAATAAAACAAGTATGTCATCTTCAGAGAATCTAAGTAAATAGCATGGAATTTTAAGTAAAGGGAACAATAAACTTAGGAGTTTGATAGCTGTTTTCACGGAAATAAAACTTATTAATTAACTACATGTATATCTGAGTCAAAAAATATTTTTCAGAAGAACTTGGAAGAAAATCATTCAAGACTGAAAGTAAAAAGCCACCTCAGCCATTGTTTCCTTCTTACAGTGTTTACAGTACCAGATATGAATTTCCTCTTATGGAGCAGACCTCACACCCAATCAGAGAACAGATGATTTTACCCACGACACTCATGCCACCTTTGCCCAGATAGGTATATCATGCCTAGAAGCCTAGCCTTGTGGACTGTAGGAGTCACGGGAAGGGCTGTGATACACATTTAGGGGTAAGCATTCACTCTGGCCCTCTATATTATTTTACCTACAAATTTCATAATTTCATTCTTCTTTACAGCTGAACAAAATTCCACTGTGTATTATGTACCAAAATTTTATTATATATACATCTTGGGCTCTATCCGTGAATTTAGCTCTTGCTGATGAGCTAATATGTCAGGATGGTAAGCTAACCTCTAAATATTTGTATTTATAGCCACAGACAAATGCTACTCACTCCCAGCCACCCTATGCAGAAGATGGAGGAAACAACATAAGAGGAATATAGGGAGAAGGGCTGTGAAATGCCATTTCTGGGCATGGTACAGCCAGTGCAGATAAGACCACACAGCGTTTGTGGCATCTGCAAGAGCCCAAGAAAACTGGACCTGGTAAAGGGGGGGGGGCACATGCCCCTACTCCTCCCTGTTGAAGTATTGGCCACTGATGCATTCTGGAGGAGAGTGAGTAATTATTGTCCATTGGGCACCAAGTTCCAAGTTCTCGGTCACACAGACAACCTTAAACATACACACACACACACAAACACATGCACACGTGGAAAAATGCAAGACATGACTGTCTGAAAGGGAACCAAAGGGAGGTGGAGAGGTAACCACAATGTACTTCCACATGTGTGACATATAAGTGCAAAATGAGTGTTTTTTTTTTAAATTTCGGTATTGAATATTTAAATCTACTTTCTGCTTTCCAAAGTACACACTATGGAATGATAAACTAAGACTACAAGTTCTGACAATATTCTGGAGTTACTAATTTAGCACAGCTAAGAGCAGTGACTCACACTGCAAAGGAGTAACAGAGCCCGCCCTAAGGGTTCCTTTCCTGTCCCTTACTTTCTAGGGCATGGAAGTTTTAACTCAAACATGGAGAAAATAATTTCTCAACAATATTGCAAAAACATTGAAGTAAGCAATTAAAATATGATTTTTGAACTGATATAATTCTGTATACTATGGAATCATAATGGAATAAAATTAGAAACTAATAAGAGAAATCACAGAAAAGCTACAAATGTTTAGAGATCAAACAACACATTCTTAAATGGCCAATGGGTAATTAAAATAATTAGGAACAAAATTTTCCTATGATCAAATGCAAGTGATAGTATAAGTTATTTGAGATGCAAAAAACAAAAACAAAAAGAAAAGGGAAAAAAACAACCACCAGTACAACAACAAAAGCCAGCAGCAGCTGCTCCTGGGGGTTATAGTTAGGAATGCTTACATTTTAACATCATAAGGGTTCAAATAATTGAACAATGAACTTCAGTGTCCTCGATACACAACTGAAACCCCAAAAAGCAGATAGGAAGAAATAATAAAGATCAGAGGAGAATTTAATATAGAACCAACAAAGCAAAGAAAAACAGAAAGAAAAAATAGACACTAATAAAACCAGAAAAAAAATGGAACATAAATATCAATGAAATCCAGAGCATTATTCGAGAATACTTTGAAAATACATCTTCCAAAAACTAGAAAATATTCAAGAAATGGATAGGTTCCTAGAAATACAACTTATGAAAATTAATTTAAGATACTATAGAAAACTTAAGTGGGTTCATAAAAGATAACAAAACTGAAGCAGTAATAAAGAGTCTTGAGAAAGGAAAGCCTACGACTGGACAAGGGTCAGGGCCACGTTCTATCAAAGAGCTAGCAAGAGTGTTCTTCGGCTGACTCGTCAAACAGAAAAGCTAAGAACACTGCAGACTTCTTCTGTGGTGCTAGCATTACTCTGATACAAAACCAGATAAGAACTGAACAAAAGCATCAGTTCAAACACTCTTGATGAACAGAGAAGCCAAATTCTCAATAAAATACAAACCAAATTTGAGAAAGTGTTAAGAACATACACCATAATCAAATACACGTCATTAAGATAGAAAGATAATTCAACATGTAAAATCAACAGTTTTAGTAGAGCACATAGATATCTCAATAGATACAGAAAGTCTTTGACAAGGTTGAGCCTCCCTAATGGTACTAAGTGAAGAGCAGGAACATGTTTCAACACAGGTGACACTTTCCTTTCCATTCCTATCCAATCAATACACTTCTCAAAATCCTAGACAGAGCAATAAATCATGAGGAAGAAAGAAAAGGGATAAAACAGAAAAGAAAGAAGTCAAAATATGCCTATCTGCACATAGCATGAATCTTTCCCCCCCTTTGGTTTTTTGAGACAGGGTTTCTCTGTATAGCCCTAGCTGTCCTG
>JADRCD010232832.1:17191-27191 GCA_019843815.1 Montemys delectorum
CGTGGTTGAGCTGCATTTGTCAAGAAGCCATAGAGAGAAAGGCACCAAAAACTTGCTGGTGTTCTATTGTTCTTCCAAGTACTGGGGTTGATTGGACACACATGCAGAGGCAAGAACCATGCGAGACATGTGATATGTGGAGGGTGTAGCTAGGACTCTACCTACAGAGACAGAGCTTGTCTTGCTAGTACAGCTAGCTGCGCAATGCTTGTGGTCTCACGTCTTTGCTGATGTTCACTTCCCTGAGAGAGGCACAGCCAAGAACTTCTCATGGCGTCCCTCCGGGTCCCTGCTGCTGACTTGAGCCAAGGCTGAGGCCTGGCTGTCTGCTAGATAGTGTCACCTCTGCTGCTAACCTGACTCTACCAAACTGGACAGCTGGTGTATCCGTGAAGTGTTTGTGAGTGGGCTGAGCGGCTGCCTGCTGACCTGTGAACTGAACTGCCGATTTCCAGACAACACACATGGGAGTTGCTCCAAAGAACCTTTCAAACAGGTCCACTTCCCACAATATCCTTTCTTTCCCACCACCTGTGGTGGGTGGTGGGCTAAAAGGAGGTTAAAGCATTTAAGAATCATCATTAAAAACAAGGTTTGAAAAACTTAAAGTTACAATCTAGAGGTACCTGTAGAAAATGAGGTCTTTAGAAACAAGTATCTATGTACAAAGGCTTAGAGGTGTGAGGAAAGATCTCCCTCGGGGATGGTGGCTAACCCTATTCTCACTAAGCTGGAAGGATGAGACAGGATGGATCCCCCAGCTGAGCCAGTTTAGGCTGTAAGTGAAACACTAGCCCAAAACAACAAAAATTAAGACTGGAGAAACAGCTCAGCTCAGCAGTTAAGAGCACTGGGTACTCTTTCAGAGGACCTGGGTTCACCAAACCCATAACTCCAGCTTCAGGGGATATCACAGCCTCTTCTGGCCTCCATGGAAATACATACACATGGTGCACAGACAGACATGCAGGCAAACACCCACACATATAAAAGTAAACAGATCTTTTATAGTTTTAATAAAAGTGTAATGTATTTCCTGTGATCACTCACTGTGTAAATCAACTGTGAACATGGTTAAATTTTCTCCTGAGTTCGGTAAGAGTCAGGGAAAAGTCGCCAGTTCTGAAGACCTGAATAGATAGATGATGAGAGTATGTTTCTGAGGGACTGAAAGCTGGGGAGAGAGAGGAAGTCTTTCATACCCTGCTGCATGTAACTCTCCTCACACTTGAGAGGAGAGTCTCTTTTAGTCACTGTACTTCTGATTCCTTCTCAGAGCCACCCACAAGAGCCTTGGCCTCATTCTGACTCCAAAAACTCTTCCTGACCAATCCCATAATTTTATGATTTTAATGATTTTCAAAATGCTTAAGAATCTTAAATTAATCTCTGTTCTTGACCCACATCCTAAACAGCAAGACTTAATCAACTTGAGTGTTTATACTTAAGTTCAAGACAATAAATAAATAAGTAAATAAATAAATGAAGCACCACCTTCCTCTATTCTGAGCCGTCACCTCCTTAGTCAGTGAACTGTTTCACCTTGCTCAGATCCTCGTTTATTCCTGAACAGTAGTATCACCCATCTAGCCACTAACCATGCATGGCACCTTCTTCATCCCACAAACACAGACCATAATTACAAAGTCTGTTTCATTAACACATCTGGGGAGTTTTTCCTCTTACTTACACACTTCAGTTCAACTTATTTTCCCTACCTATCATGACCTCCATTATTCAATGCCTTAACTGTCAATAGTTTGCTTGCATCCACCCTCATTAGTATATCTCAGAATTATGGGCTGAGGACTATGGATGGTAGAAGGTGGATAGTAGTGTGCTGCCTAGCATACATGTTCTTGGGTTCAATACATGATACTGCAAATGAATGAATGAGCAAACAGACAAATGAAGTACTTCTCAAAATTAAGCAGTGTAGGCAAGTCTTCTAAAAGGAAAACTTTACTAGAACTGCTGCACCTCTGACAACTAAGTATATAGACAGAGCAAAAAACCACCCTCTTTGGGATGGAGGTGTAATCTAATCACAGAGTACTTCCTATTCTGCAGGAAGCAGGGAAGCAAGCAAACCAAACAGACAGCAAGAAGAAACAGTCAAAGAAGCAACTCTGTACTTCTTGAAATTCCAACATTTACACAGTCACAAATGCAAACCCTAAGCCTCACTGCTGCAGTGCTCTGCTGAGGTCACGCACTGCCAACATATGGGACCTTCAGGGCCAGGGTGCAGGTTCTTGCCATGTGGGCAGTGTCTTAGTGTCATGAGCAACACATTTTCTACGGGACAGCTATTCACATCTAATTCACACATGACTAAAAGCTCTTCACCTTCAGGACTATCCGGACCTTTCACTGGGAATGCATCACCCATTCATCATAAGCCCTTACATTATTAGCACTTACCACGCCTCCTTTTAAGTGAGTAGCCACATAATAAAGGTTTCTAAATGAAAAGTTAACATGGTATGAAAATTCAAACTCACTTAAAAGAGAGGTACCTCACAAAAAGAAAAAAGATCCCAAGAACTCTGACCCACAGATACACAAATCTACTAGATCTATGGTTTATTTCTCTGTCACTGTCGTGTTTGTTCTGATCTGTTACGTGATAAGTTCATCTGCAAGCTGCCTTCAATCTCGGCAACAAGGATAACTGCACTCACTCAACACCCCACCATTCCTATAGCACTAACTAGAAAGATAGCCGAGTCTTCCAGTGGATTTAACCTGGAAGCCTTTTTACTTTTTTATTTTTTAACTAGGAGTATGCTTTATGTTGTGAAGTAGAGGGGAGAGACGGATTTTTTTTTAAATGTGCATGAGTGTTTTGCCTGCATGTATATATGTGCATCATGTGCATGTTCAATACCTACAGAGGTTAGAAGAGGGTGTTGGATACTCTGGAACTGGACTTATGGATGGGTGGGAACTGCCATGTAGGTGCTGGAAACCAAACCTGAGTTTTCTACAGGAGCAATAAGTACTCTTAACCAATGAGTCACCTGTCCAGCCCCAAGGTGGAGAGTATTCAAACTAGATTAAACCAACAAAGCACTGAGTAGGTAGAATTAAATTTGTTCATCTATATCCAGAGGGTTCTGGGTGAAGAAGGCAAATTACCAATGAAGGAAGGAAAATAATGTATGCTACCGAAGGAATGGACATGCCCATTACTAGAACTACTAGAGATTACTTTTCTTTAATGTTTATAAATTAGGAATGGTAGCCCATGTCTATCATCCCAACAGTTGGGTGAAGGAGGCAGGAAGTTTAGGAGTTCAAAACCAGCTTCACCCAAAAATAAGTTCAAGGCCAGCCTGGGGTACATGAGACTGTTTTAAAAAAAAAAAAATGAACAACTTGATTTAAATGTTGCTTCCTTTCATAAAAACTCATGCTTCTGCTTTTAACAAATATATCTTTTGCACCTCATGAAAAAAATAATCTAAAGTTAAAACAAAATTTTCAAAATTCCTAATTAATTATTCATAGAGCATGGCAGTAAATGAAAATTAAAGAAAAATGTGAAATTTAACTTATTTTCAACTTAGGTAATATAATGTATTCATGAGACACAAAGGGAGTACGGGGATGCCTTGCAGACTTTTTACATGTCAGGTAAATGCTAAGATGTGAAGTCAAATACACACTTGAGAGTGCTAAAAAGATACAGAATACCCCTTAAAGGACAATATGCTCATAAAACAATTACACATTGAAACCAATAAAATATTCTGTAATATTCAATTATCCTACAATTATAGTTTCAATACCACATATGACATTTTATTCCAAACTCATGGTTTCCAAGAAATACACTTTCTTTAGTCAGTAAAATGGAAGACTGGAATGCAGGGTGCACAGAGATGGCTAATATCCATACAGTATGCCTTTCTCTTTCCCAGCCTTTTCTTCCAACTTTAAACTTCAATAAAGGTTCTGGTTCACAAGTCCTGGATATACAGTTTTATGTTACAGTGCTGGACAGATGAGATGCAATAGCAATCCTTTAGGATTTACTTACAAGAGAGCAGGAAAAACTCAAAAGTACAACAGAAGGTAAAAGGTGAGAGAAAGAGAACAGCTTATGCAATGAACTTGAGAGAAAGATTCTCCGCGGTGGTTTGGTTTGGCTTGTTTTGAGCAGAGGAGAGCACACTAGACAGACAAGCATGGGCGCCTGGGCGGAGCTTTACTCAGCAGCCAGCTTGCAGTTGGCACACGGTTAAGTATTCAGATAATCTCACAGATGGATAGATGGGTGAATGGATGTATGGATGGACGGACGGATGGACAAAGGGAGAGTGAAAGCACCTGGGACTCACTCCATGATAAATGGGCTGAGAAGAACTCAGGGTGGAGTTAATACAAGACAGGATTCTAAGTGGGGGGAGGAGGAAGCCAATGGTAAACTAGTAAAGGGAACCTCAGGATCTGAAGCAAGAAAGGCGGAAGCAGGGGCATGCTGAAGACTAACATATGATTGCTGCCTATATAAAGTGTGTGAGGATGAGGACGCCAAAGAGGTCGGGGACCAAGCAGGTATGAGTGCTTTCCTAAGAAATTTAATAATCACATGGTGGCAACCAAGAGTGCTAATTTAATTTATGTCCTTGATATGCATCAAAAGTCAGGCATAATGTTAAAATTAAAACCCAGTGTTAGGATAGTACATGAGAAAATGGGGAAAAGAAAGCTAGTAAGGACAGGAAGCAGCAGGAGAGCAAAGGAATAGGGCTGTTGCAGAGGTGGTTCAGTGAAAGAAGTCTATCTGAACTATGTGGGAGATATTCTGGTAGGTGTTACACAGGCTGATGGAAACCAGAGTGAATGACACAGATAAAGCCACTGGCATCATGCTAAGGCCAAAAGCAAGGGGAGTGGCAGTGTGCAGGGAAGAGTATGAGGAAAGTGTTGGAGACAAACCAGGATACGCTCATACATAAAGAACAGGACTCCTAAGAGAGGCGACACACGAATAATACTTAGGTATTTGTCTCTATTCTTATTATTTCAATACATAAGACAGAAATGTATTACATTGGAGTCATGAGAGAAAGACCACCCATCATGGGGGAAATTAGAGTACTACATTATAAACTTGTACACTAAACAGCTTTCAACTAAGCACAGCTAGACTATCCAGCCTCTGTTCTTCATTGTCCTGAAGATGGTCTGAATCTACACAGAGGCAAGAACCTTAGCCTCAGATCCTTAATAAAAGGACAGAGAACCCTGCAGTGGCAACCGAAGGCATTCTGTCACCAGGTCTTCAGCAGTCCCCAACTACCACAGAACCAAAGCTCTGCCGTGGAAACCTCTGATTTAGGCAAAAACTCTGCCAAGGCGCCAGATAATACACACAGATAAACGTTCACAGCCTGGCACCACTATCTGTTATTTATGCCTTATTGATTATGTGATATCAGGAAAGAGAGATGGGGTCTGCAGGATGGCTCTGTAGTAAAGGAGCTTATCACTAGGTGTGACAGTGTGAGCCTGCCTGTATATGGATCTCATGTGCATGGTGCCAGTGAAGGCCAAAATAGGGCATCCGGTCCTCTTCAATTCAAGTTACAGAGTACAGAGCACCATGTGGGTGCTGGAAATCAACCCAGGTCTTCTGGAAGAACAGCCAGTGCTCTTAACCACTAAGCTATCTGTCCAGCCCCAGTAGGACTCTTTCATTCAGCAACTCCTTATGGAACATGCACCTTATACAAGGTTGTGCATTAGAGACAATCAGGAGAATGATGCTTGCCATCACTGCAAAGGCTGGGAGCAATTACTAAGTAGCTATCTGGGTAGTGATCTAGTAGATAGTGATCTAGTAGATAGTGATCTAGGAGCTTTAGTGAGAGTGCCAGGATTAGGAATGGAGTGAGCTCTAGAACTTTGTAAGTTACCTTTTGGAAGAGTAGTTTTTCCCAATAAAAATACTACAAAAGGTATCAACTAAATTCTAAGGTTAAAGCCCAGAAGCCTACAGCACAGAGGAGCCACGGCTCTTAACATGACTTACTAGGACTGGGAATAGCCGCAGTTCTATAAATTACTGCTGAAATTACAGTAGGATTTGATGTTTTCTAAATGATTTTTACAGTAAGAATTACCTCTTTATCTCTGCAAGGTGTGTGTGTATGTGTGTGTGTGTGTGTGTGTGTGTGTGTGTGTGAGAGAGAGAGAGAGAGAGAGAGAGAGAGAGAGAGAGAGAGAGAGAGGGCGCAAGCGCACATATGCAGGGGTGGGATTATTTCAACACTCTGTAGCCCCAGGCTGGCCTCAAATTCATGTCCACCCTTCTGGCTCATCATCCTAGGAGCTGGAATTACAGATGTGACCCATCATACCTGGTAAAACATCCTAATTCTTTAAAATTATCTGCTATAATTTTCAACAGAAAGATGATACAGATACAACAAAGAAAATCAATGCCAAAGCAAATTAGTAGTTCTCTGAAGTAAAACATAGTAACTTCCTCAAAGTGATATCTATGGTCTCCATCCCGTGTAGTAGCTCATTAAAGATACTAGAACTTGCTGAAAACAGAATCGAGGCACTCACAGAAAACTTCAAGATTCCTGATAAGTCTACATTCTAAACTTTAGTAGTCAAGTTCTAATTATAAAATGTTTTACAGTAAGCATAAAGATAGTTTCAAGTGGAAAAATATGAAAAGTTACCCACTTTGTAACTTTTAATAGTAAATAGTATGTTAAATTGTGGGATACTACGCTATATTAACTAGGAAATAAAATTAAATAACTATTTTTACATATCTGTGAACTATATTATTTTTAACGTTTTTTAGAGTTTTTCAATTTTGATTTACTTGTCTGGGTATTTTGCTTGTATGTATACCTATACACCACATGTGTGCCTGGTGTCTTTGGAGGCCAGAAGAAGGGGGTCAGATCCCTTGAAACTGGAATTATATAAGGTTGTAAGCCACCGTGAAGGTGCTAGGACTGGAACAAGGGACTTCTTGAAGAGCAACAAGTGCTCTTAACTGCAGAGCCTGCCCCCTGAACTACATTATTTTAAGAACATAAGGGGACATTTTTAAAATATTTCAACAAAAATGAAATCTTAAAAGAAAAAAGTCAGAGATTAGTGAGTAAACTAAAATTTTCAATTCAGTATCTGGAAATTTTTATTAGCATTCATTGAGCTTCCTGCTAGCAGCCGTCACCACCGTCACCACCGTCACCACCGTCACCACCGTCACCACCGTCACCACCACCACCACCACCACCACCACCACCACCACCACCACCACCACCACTACCACCACCACCATCGGTTTCTGGAACAAGGTTTCTTTATGTACCCTGGTTATCCTGGTGTCCACTCTAACTCACAGAGATCCGCTTGCATCTGAGTACTAGAGCTAAAAGTTTGGCTGCCACACCCGACCACCTATACTGGTACCACATTTTAACCCTATTCTACAGCTGAAAAAACAAACGTATGGACCCAAGGTGTTTGTTTTGCGAAGCATCATCTTAGAATACTACGTGTGGAGTGTTTAACATAGTTAGGCCTTGACCATATGCTGTAACTTAGGTGCTCTAGTTTTTCACGACGATGAGATTTTTAGTTAGGCTAAATAACACAGACACGAAGGAAATGTTTCCAAGCGAGTGATATCCATACACTATGCACACCTAAGTGTGGAGTACGGATTCCGCTACAGCGGTGGATACTCGTTTTTAGGAGCAATACACACCTGACTCGAGTCACCAAATCGGCTCAACTCAAGGAACTTCATTCCGAAATAAACAAGACAAGAGAATGGAAGAAAACAAATCTCCTTGGAACTCTCAAAAGAATTCTACGAGTGGCGTAGTAATCACCGACTTAAACTTAACTGGCGGAATGAAAATTAGTTTAGTGCTAATTTTCCAGGAACCGGTCTCCTAGGACCAGGGAGAGCTCGCGACGTCCCCCCTGACGTCGTCTGAGACGTACCTCCTTGACAGGTGGGAACTTCTTCTTGCATTCTAGTGACAAGGCCCGCAGGTCGCTCTGCATATTCTCCAGCAGTTTCTTCACAGCCTCCGGGCTGTTGGTGCAGGACATGGTCCCCCCAGTTCTCCGCCGATCTGGGACCGGCACTAACCAGCAGGCACTGTCAGCTGCCTGCGCGGCCCGTAGCGAGCCAGCGGCTCCTCAGCCTTCCGCAGCCGGAGCCCAGGGCTCGGCGGGCGTACGGCCCGAGCTGGGCTGCGTCTCCCGAGGCGTGCCCGAGCTCACCCCCGCCGCCCCGCACCGCCGCCGGCTGCTCGCCGAGACCTGCCCGCAGCCGTGCAGCCCCACCAGGCTCCACCGGCGCCGGCCCAGGAGCCCAGCAGACGGGCAGGTCCCTCCCGCTACCGCGGGGCCGGGCCACGGCGGGCGTCACCGGCGGAGCTGGCCACAAGCTTCAGCGATGCCCGCCCGGGGTGCCCAGACTCGCCGACGCCATTAGCCGAGTCGCCCACAATTCCGAGCGCGGCCCGGACACGTCAGCTGCACTTCCGGACTCCGGGCCCCGCCCCCGCCCGGGCCAATCCGGAGGCGAGCCTCTGGAGGGGCGGGGCCGAGCGAGAAGCAGTGACAAGCTGCAGCTGGGCAGCGCGGACCCCTCCCCCGCCGTCCACGCAGGTGGCCGCACAGCTGCGCAGGCGCGTCCTGCTTCCTTTTCGCTGGCTGCTAACCTGGGGATGATCCGAGGAGTCTCCCTGTCTCCCTAGCATTCTCTTCCGCTATAAATATTTACTTTTTTTTTTTTTTAATAAATGAATTTGTCACGTCCGTCACTTCTGCCTCCTTGATCCCCACCCCACCCACTACTTAAAACACAAATCAGCGTCTTGCTCCTCCCTCCTCGGCCTGGGGAGCTAAATGACAATCCTTCTGCAGAGTTATACAAATCGCCTTTGGTTTATTTAACTGCGGAGTAGTCCCATATTTTCCTTATCTGTTACACGACTCCTCCTGCTTTCCTCTTTGCCCCCCACCCCCGTCTCCCTCACCTCTTCGTCTTCTACCAAGTGTTTTTCTGCACTGACAGTTCCCTTGTACTGTTTTGCTTTGTTTCTGTTATCTCCCCGCCCCACCCACCCTGAACATACTAGGTATGATACCTGGAACATACTAGGTAATTGACGCTCAAATAAGGAACCAGTTCATTAGATCAGAAGTGCCAAATAAATGTAAGGCAAAAGCTAACCTGAGCTTTTTCAATGATCCAGATGAGTCTATTTTTGCCTAAGACATTTCTCTGTTGCAATAAGCAGGAAGCGAAGCCAGCCTGTGTGCATTGAAGTTGAAAGCGGAGAAAGCTGTGTCTATGTTAAGGGCTGTAAAACTGATTGGAACGTCTTGATTATAGGAAATTGGAATGTTGCAAGTCTAGAATCTAATTATCTTAGTTATCTTTTGCCCCTAAGTATCCATTTGCTGTCATCTCTGTGTGTGACCTAACATCCTTGTGATTTTTTTTTGGAATGTGCCATCAGGTTCCTAACTTCCAATGACTCAAAGGCGATCACTATCAGACAGTGCCTGTGGTCCATGACAGAAAGTTTCCAGTTTTGCTATAACTCACCTACCTGATGTTCTCAACCTCTGAGTTGAACAACCCTTTCATGAGGTGGCCTAAGACCATCAGATACTTATGTTATTGTTCATAACAGTAGCAAGATTATAGTTATGAAGTAGCAATAAAGATAATTTTATGGTTGGGAGTCAGCACAACCTGAGGAACTGTGCTACATGGTTGCAGCATTAGGAGGGCCGGGAACCATTGTTCTAATGCACTTGTCAAATGTTTAAAAGAGTTTCTTTGCTTTGTTATAAAAACTTTATGAAAATGCTACTGTGTTGGATGCTGGTGTTTGGGCGCAACCTGAATCTATGTTCCTGAGTCTTGGTCATTCATTTTGCTACAGAACAGATTAGGTCTTACTTTCTTTGAGGTGGGAGCTCTCTTTTG